>VMDR010000471.1:0-225728 GCA_007922815.1 Macrotus californicus | reverse complement strand
CACATTTTCTTTGTACAAGAGGGATGTCGGCAAGAAGAGCACATCTGAAACCTTGACCCTGGCACACTACCTTGTGTGGCCTGTGTGGCCGGTACATCCTCCCCGGGACCCTGCCTCCACGGCTGATCGGGCAACCATCATCCTGGCAACTCACTGCTTCACAAGATTAAAATCTTCTCCAGAGCTATGATAATGCCAGAGCAATGTTTTAAGAGAGAAGAACAGCACAGAGACAAGTGATCTGTCTTACTTTTCTGCCAGCAAGGCAGTGCCCACGGCAGGGCAGGGCAGGACAGCAGCCTTGCCAAAATGAATGGAAAACTACAGCTACCGCTTGAAACGCAATTGGAAACTAACACCAGCTTTTCAGTACCTTCCTGTGATATTGGGTTGGGGCTTGGGGAGTGACGTGTGAATGGTGTTAGGTATAGGCTGAGAGGGTTTACGTGTGACCTTCTTTCACTGCCAAGGACAGGGAAGGATGACCCTTGCCCCCTCCCCCCGGGATGCGTTTGCTCCCACCTTCAAACTGTCTGAGTCTCGTCTTCTTCACTTGTAAAACGAAGGCGATGGGTGAGTAGGACAGGCCTGCAGAACCAGCCTTCGGAGCCCGCGCTACTTTTTCTCACTCGATGTGAGACTTCAGGCAAGTTACACGACCTCTCTGCATCCCTTAGTTATTACGGTAAAACAAGCCACTTCAAACCTTAATGGCTTAAAATAACAATCAGTTATTATTTCTCATGAATCTATGAGTAGCCTGGGCAGTTCTGCTGATGTGAGCCAGGTTTGGCTGGTCTTGGCCGAGGTCACTCGTGCATCTGCAGGCAGCTGGCAGGTCGGCTGGGGGCTGGCTGGTGTAGGATGGTCTTGGCTGGGATAAATTGGCTCTGCTCCACATGGTTTCTCACGCCCCAGAAGGCTAGTCCAGGCTTGTACTCATGGCAGTGTTTAAGTCCAAGAGAATGAGTGGAAACACATGTGGGCTTTTCCAAGCCTCTCCATTAAGTGTGCTTCTGTCCCATTGGCCAAAGAGTCATTTGGCCAAGGCCGGAGTCAGAATAGAAGAGGCCTATAGAGTTACAGGCACATGGTGTGGGCAAAGGAAGGAGAGTGATTAGGGCTGTCGATATAATCCATCCATCACACCCTCTAAAGTGAGTTTCCTTTTCTTCCTAAATTGAGGTGGAATTCACATAACGTAAAATTAATCATTTTAAGTGAACAATTCAGTGGCATTTAGTACATTCTCAGTGTTGTGCTATCCAGTTCTAAAACACTTGAATTACCCCAAAAGGAAGCCCCATACTCATGAAGGCATTATTCTCATCCACCCCACTTCTACCCCTGACAACCACTAATCTGCTTTCTATCTCTATGGATTCACCTCTCCTGGCCATTTCATACAAACGGAATACGTGACCTTTTGTAGTTGACTTCTTTAACTTACAATGCTTCTGAGGTCCGTTCATGCTGCAGCGTGTATCAGCCCCTCATTCCCTTTTGTGACTGGATAATATTCCGCTGTACGAACAGACCACAATTATTGACCCACTCATCTGTTGATGGACCTGTGAGACGTTTCCGCCTTCGGGCTGGGAATAGTGTCACTGTAACGCTCAGGTACAAATACATCGTATTTGCTTGAGTGCCTGCCTTCAGTTGCTTTGGAGTGGAAACGCTGGGTCATAGGACAATTCTACATTTAATTTTTTGAAGAGCCCAGTTTTCTTTATTTTTCAAGTGGAGATAATGACATTACTTTGTGGGTGGCTAGGAGGTTAAGAGAGTGATTATAATGTATTTGCACAGAGTAGAATCTCAATAAATGGCTTATGTATCTATTCTTTTCGTTCCTTAATTCAATAACCGTTTATTGACCCCAATATCAGGAATTATGTGAGGTGCTGAATAGATATACAGATATATATACGATATAAAACACATGTCTATATTTTTATAGACATATAAATATATCCCCAGGGTCCCTTTCAGCTCAGACTCACAATGGTTCCATCCTTGCTTCTTGCCTGGTGTGTCCTTCACAAGCAGAAGACAAAAGGCTCTCTCCCTCCCTCCGTTACCCGACTCCCAGGAGGCTGCTGGCTTCCTCGCTCCCCACCTGAATCAGTTCAGACCACCTATTTCAGATCTGTCGGCTCTTATAAATGTAGCCACACACCCGCAAAGTGAGATAAAATGGCAGTGTGATTAGTGTGTGTGTGTGTGTGTGTGTGAGTGAGAATGCTTATGTGTCTCCGTCTCACTCCTATTGTACGGATGAATACATCAGAGCAAGCACTTACAAAAGAATAAAAAAAAACAACCACTGGGGCCAATTCTCCAGACATTCAATAACCAAATGTCACCCACATGGTAAGCAATAAAATAAAAATATATGCTTAGCAGAGGCAATATAAATATGATGTATATTTTGAAGCTGGATAACAGAACAGTGTCATAAAAATAATACCCGGTGGCAAATTCAGGAAAGCGACCTATTTCAAACGCGGTCTCCTTCAGGCTGCCATTCCTAAAATATCACAGCGTCTCCAGCAGTAAAGCAGAGGTTGGCTTGAAATCTGACAGGAGCACCGAGTGTAATGAGGCCGTGGAAATTCTGGCCCGTGTCCTATGCCAAGGCAGCCTCTTATGCCCTCTGCCCGCCCCACCCCCACCCACCCGAGAGCCTCGCCTCCCCACCTCACCCTCACCCCAGCTCCTTCCCCTTTGCCTGTCACAATAACCCTTCCTTTTCAAGCCTCCTCTCCAGACATCATTCCATTTGACCTTTACCACCTGCCTCTGAAGTTGGGGGGACAGGCATCATTATTGCCGTTTTATGGATGAGGAAGCGGAGGCCACAAAAGTCCTGTTAATTACATGTAGGAGTGCCCCTCCACCCTGGGGAGAGAATATCTCTTTCCTGTCTTACAAACCATCGTTCCCCGGTCACGCACATGCCTACCCGAAAAATTATTTAACAGATTTTCATACACAACGGACACCTCTCGAGGGCCCACCATAAATCTAGTTTCCCGCTTACTACTGGTCTAGGGAATACGAACCAGTTTTTTGTATCAGCCAAACAAAACACGGTTTCTAGTTGTCCCAACACCATGTATTTGCAAAGTCCATCTTTTTCTCAGTGACTGAAGATATCATCTTTATCACACTCCGTATTTTCACAGGTGCTTGGGTCTATTTCTGGACTTTTCTATTCTGTGTCATCGGCCCCTGACTATTCATGCGCCAGTGCCCCACTGTCTTAAGTACCCAGATTGTACAGAACGTTTGATACCTGTTACAGCTAGTTCTGTCCTTACCGTTCCTCTTTTGGGGGGGCTTCTAGCTATTCTTTTTTAAAATTTATTTTTTAGTTATAGTTGGCATCTAATATTATATTAGTTTCAGGTGTACAGCATAGTGATTAAACATATACCTTGTGAAGTGATCTCATGGTAAGGTTAGGGACCATCTGACATCACATATAGTTATTACAATGTTATCGACTGCATTCCCTAAGCTGTACAAACAATATATTATTAGCAAGGTAAGTCTGAAGGTGTATATGAAAACATCAAAACATATCAAAAATAGATCTTATACATTTCTTAAAACACACACCTTTTGCCACTCTTAGGTAGTGAGATTCTAACTGGAAAATAGAAGTCACGACATTTGAGTGGTGTGGTCAAGGCCTCAAAATGAGAGCGCTGGGACTGGAACGCATGCTATGGGTGTCAGGAAGAAAGCGACCACCTGTGTATCTTCAGGCCGGTCACTCAACCCCTCTGATTTTAAGTTTCCCTTTGATGGAATAAGTAGGAGTAGATCAGCTCTAAGCTGCTTTCTAGCTCTGAAATTCCATAACTTTACCTCTGGAACAACGCATTCAAAGCCACCCAAGGGAAGTTCCATGTTGCTCATAGAGGGGTCAGTAAAAGAACCCCCGATGGAACCCCAACCTCTAAAGCATTCATGGGTGCAGTGGGGGGGAACGGTATGTCTCAGAAGCAAGAAGACTTGGGCCCTGGTCCTAGATCAGCCACTAATTCACTGGATAACCTGGAGCTTCTCCTCCGTTAAATGAGGAATTTGGGTTAGATGAGAATGGGAAATAAATTTCACATCAAGTGCACTCTGGCTGATAGATGGTGGCTACCTAGCGTGTGGTATTTCGAAAACAATATGAGTCTGCAACCAGTGCAAAATGGAAGCAGCTGGGATTGATTGGTGATGTCTGCCACAGGTGAGGGTGGAGGCAGTGCTAGGACCTCTGCCGTCACTGAGTAGATGCGTTCATGGTAGATGGTCTCTTCCAACTTAACACAAGCCTCTGTGAAGAGCACACAGAAAACGGAAGGATTCAGAGTCACCAGCGCCCAGGAAGCAGACCTTGGCTTGTTCAACTGTTTTCATATTATCCGTGGCTTGGGTTTGAATAGTCTGTCCCCTGATACCAGTGTATTTCAGAAATTGCCACCTAAGGCAAATTCTCCACTTTTAAACTCATTTCCTGCGTCGGTCTTTTTAAACCCCACATTAAATATTGATCTGCCCTGGAGAGATCTAATATATTTAGGAGAGACAGGTCTGACTCCACCAGAACTGTCAAACCGGGAAATAGAGCCATGGCCCTCCTGAAGCAATAACCACCCAGGATGGTGACAGACAGGCCAAGGACGCCGGGACCAGCTTCTTTCCCTCCTCTGAGTCTCGGGGACAGGGCCTGCCTTCCTGGTCTCCCTTTCACCCCAGACTATCAGAGTGCCTCTGAGCACCTTTCCTGTGAGCACGGGTGTCTGCAAGTCAAGGTGTCCACTCTGTGTTGGCCAGACTCCCCACCCTGTGCCTCAAGCCCTGCAAGCCCCCTAGGGTGACCCATGGAGACCTCTTCTGCTGCTCCTAACATGCTCCATTGCTGAGGCTGTCACTTCCAAGCTCTGGCCTTCAGACTCTGCAACTCTCCCTCCAGTCCTGATTCTGGCCCAGGATGGTAGTGGCATTTCCACCTGGACTTGGACTTTAAACTTCAGCCCCAATGCACTCTGGCTTCACTGCTTGTCTTCTGAATGACCACGTGCTGGCTGTCTCCTAAAGGCACCCCTAGCTCGTGCTTTAAATTAGTGTGACTCCAATGAAGAGAGAGAGAGAGAGAGAGAGAGAGAGAGAGAGAGAGAGAGAGAGAGAGGGAGAGAGAGGGAGACTCGACCTGCCACAGCTGAGGACCGGAGCCCATCTCCCACACAGCCAGCCCACACACCAGGATGGACCGGGAGATCGTATCCAGCCTCTCCCCGGGAGCTGGCCTCCTCCACCTTCTGCACTCAGAAACACTTGCTTCCATCACTTGTACTCTGGGCTGATCCAGCATAATTTCTCTCCATAATTTACACTTCCAAGCACAAATGCCAAGGCTCCCTTCTGGGTTTCTGGCAACATCTGTTTGGGGCCCCACAAACAAGAGCCCCTGCAGCAGGGAACACAGCCTATCTGTGGGTTAGGGAACCAAACTGTAATTAAAAATCTCAGTCAATGTATCCTGCCATGCCCGCATTTTCCCCGTTAATTCACCCATGATCCCCCTAGGAGAGTAATGTCATCATTGGGAGATATGGGGAAACTGAGTCTCTGAGGCCATAGCCACCAGCTACGTATGGCTAATTAAAATTAAACAAACTTAACATTCAGCTCCTAAATCCCACTAGCTACCTTTCAAGTGCTCAATAGCCACGTGGCTAATACAACAACACTGACAGCTGAGGATTATAAAACATTTCCGCCTATCGCAGTAGGTTCCACTGGACACGCTGTGAGGGGTCAGATAACCTCCCTCCGCCACAGGAAACTGAGCAGCAGAGCTGATACTTGAACCAGGCCAGTCTGCCTGCAGAGACAAGTGTCTATCCACTGCTCTCTCCTGCTGCTGAAAGGAACCCGAAAGGAAAGAGGTAAGATGAACAAGAGGTCAACCAGGAAGTCTCACCAGAGTGAGGCCTTTAGGGGGGCACACCAGACAAGGCACCTCGAGAGTATAAGATCTCTTCATCACCTCCTTGTCACACAACAGCTGTCTAGACCACCTTGGGCAACACAATCCTGATGCTGCTCTTTGCTCATCAGACATGTCTTCCAGGCCCAGGGGGAGGCGTGGGGCCTGACTGGTGTCCCTCTAGTGGTCCCCAGAGAGAGGAGTCAAGCACACACTCAGGCACAAAGGAACGTCTTACACAAGTTGCCACTCTCCAGAGACTGCTTAGAGATGGTGGAGGTCAATCAAGATCATTGATTATAACTTTTTGTGCTTTGGTTATAGCTTTGATTCTATGATCATTTACAATACACCTATTATGTGCCAGTCTTTGATTCAGGCACTTTTTGCATATCTGACCCAATAAACTCTGGAGTCCACGTGTCTCCAGAATGACCATAAACTAAAAACAATTTAACACAGCCCCAGTCTTGATTTGTGGCTCTCAGTGTTAAAAGGGATTCAAGTTATAAATTATGGTATCATTCCTTTTTCCCCCCATTGTGTATTTGACCTTCCACTTTATTTTTAAATCACTTTATTGAGAAATAATTCACATACCATACAATCTACCCATTAAAAGTGCACAGTCAGCCTTGGCCAGTGTGTCTCAGTTGGTTGGAGCATCCTCTGGAAAGGCAACCAAACAATGTATTTCTCTCACATCAATATTTCCCTCCCTCTCTCTCTCCATCCCTTCTCCTCTCTCTACAATCAAAAAGCACATCCCCGTGCGAGGATTTAAAAAATGTGTAGAGTAGGACTTCTGGTCAAGATGGAGGCATAGGCAGACATGGCTCGCCTCTTCACACAACCACAACAAAACTACAACTAAAATATAGAACAACCATCACTCACAATCATCAGAAATCAAGTTGAATGGAAGTCCAACAACTATGAAATTAAAGAAACCACATCCATCCAGACTGGTAGGAGGGGCACAGATGCAGAATAGTCTGGTCCCACATCCACATGTGGTGGATAAAAATTCAGGAGAGATATGAACTTCAGCAAGGAGTCCCAGCCCCACACCAGGCCCCCCCAGCCCAGGGTTCCAGTGCCAGGAAGATAAGTCCCCACAACTTCTAGCTGCAAAAGCCAGTGGGAATTGAGTCAGTGGAAGAAATTTCTGGAATCCCAAGCTATTCCTTTTAAAGAACCCACACACGGACTCACCTACTGAGACTCACTCCCTCTGGCCTTCGGCACCAGGGTGGTGGCTTGAGGGTATGAGTAGCATGCAGGGGGAGGCTGAGGTGTCTAGCATCAAGGTGAGTAGAGGCCATTGTCCCTTTTCTGGGCTCTCCCCGCCACAGAGCTGGCAGACTCATGCTGTATCTGAGACTCCATCAACCTGGCTAACACTGTTTGACCCACCTTGGAGATCCCCAGAGATTCTGGCCCACCCAACTTATGGGCCCACCCAAGCTGCTTTGCCATATGAATGGCTGGTCTTGGCTCAAGCTTCCCAACTTCCTAAATCCTCTCAAACAAGCAGCAGCTGGCCTCTATGTGCCCCAGACCTGGAACTAGCAGCCTAGAATCACAGCTTGGCTTCACCTGGAAATCTCCAGAGCCAGCACAAGTAGCAGCCATCTCAGATTGCTTTATAACTCAGGCAGAGTGGCCCTGGGAAAAACACAGGTGCGGGCCGATCTTGGCCTGCACCACCTGGGAAATTCCCGGAGCCAGTCCACGGGGATGGCCAGCTACAGGCCAAGTTAGAGAACCACTATCCTGCCCCTGCACAGCTGATCCTCCACAGAGGGTGGAGATTGGTGGTCAGTGGTGACCAGCAATCTTTGCAGATGACTGGCCAGGGTAAATCCCTCCCAGACAGCTACTACATTGGGCCACGCTACCAAGAAAAGGATTCATAGCAATTCTACCTAATACGTAGAAACAAACACAGGGAGGCTGCAAAAATGAGGAGACATAGCACATGGTCCAAATGAAAGAACAGATCAAAACTCCTGAAAAAGAGCTAATCAAAATGAAGTTAAGCAATCTTTGAGGTGCAGAGTTCAAAACACCGGTTATATATAAGGATGCTCAAGGAACTTAGAGAGAACCTCAACAGCATAAAAAAGATCTAGTCAGAAACAAAGGATAAACTAATTGAAATAAAGAACAATTTACAGGGAAACAACCACAGAGTGGATGAAGCTGAGAATCAGATCAATGATTTGGAAATAAGGAAGCAAAAAACAACCAATCAGAACAACAAGGAAAAAAAATCCAAAAAAAACAAGGATAGTGTAAGCAGCCTGTGGGACAACTTTAAGCATTCCAACATTCACTTCATTAGGGATGCCAGAAGGAAAAGAGAAGGAGCAAGAAATTGGAAATCTATTTGAAAAAATAATGAAAGAAAACTTCCCAGATTTTATGAAGGAAATAACTATGCAAGTCCAGGAAGCACAGAGAGTCCCAAACAAGAAGGAGGCAAAGAGGTCCACTCTAAGACACATCATAATTAAAATGCCAAAGGTTAAAGATAAAGAAATGGGAGGTGGGGTGTGGGAGAGTGGGTGAAGAGGTGAAGGCATTAAGAAGTACAAATAGGTAGTTACAGAACAGCCATGGGGATGTAGAGTACAGTGTAGGAAATGGAGTAGCCAAAGAACTTATACACATGACTTGTGGATGTGAACAAAGGTGGGGGGATTGCCTGAGGGAGTGGGGAGTGCTGAGGGGAGGAGGGCCAAGGGGGAATAATCAGGACAACTGTAATAGCATAATCAATAAAATACAATTAAAAAATAAAAAATATATTTTTTAAAGTGCACAGTCATTTTAGAACACTTTTGTCACTTCAAAGAAACATCATACCCATTAGCAGTCACTCTCCCGACTCCTCCAACCCCAGGCACCCACGGGTCTGCTTTCTGTCTCTATCGATGTGCCTGTTCTGGTCATTGCATAGCTGTGGTACAATGTCATACACTATGTGGCCTTTTCTGACTGGCTGCTTTCATGTAGCATAATATTGTAGCATAATTAGTATTTTATTCCTTGTTTTAAAATTGTCAAATAACATCCCATTGTATAGATACGCCACATTTTATTTCCTTTTTATCAGTTGATGGACATTTGGATTGTGCCACTTTTGAGCTATTATGACCTGTGAACATGCATGTACAAGTTTCACATGGGCATATGTTTTCTAGTTCTCTTGGGTACACACCTAAGAGTAGAATTGCTGAGTCACATGGCAACTCCATAGTCAACGTGCTGAGACACTGCCAAACTGTTTTCCCAGGGAACAACATGGGAGGATCAACACCTGGTGAATGTCAGCAAAGATGCCCAAGGCTTGCTGCTTTCAGCACTCCAGGAATTACTAAAAGGATTGGTTTAGATCAGGAGGCAAAGTGCTGTGTGGAAAGAAGCCCATTTCCAGACCCAAACCCTTGCTTCCCACCCCCACCACCAGCTCTGCCCTGCCATTCCTGAGCCTTCTTCCCCAGCCCTGGGTGTCAGGTCAGTAGGAAAGGTCAGATTGAGTGGCGGCAGCTGAGGTTCTGTGTTCCCCACACCAAGTACAGTGTCTGGCCATCTCGCTGCTCACCCAAGCGTCCAAGCTTGCAGCACACACAGGACTTGGGATCCCAGGGACCGCTCCTGCAGCCGCCATGGAGCTATGTGTCTATGATTTCAGCGTCCCTCTGACTGCTGGGTGTGCGCAGAGGAAGCAAGTGAGCATGGCAGCTGGGGAAAGACCTTTGAGAACTGTGGCTATTGGCAGGGGAAAAAGCCATCTGTTATTTTGCCTTCTATGTGCTCTAGAATGTCAAAGAAAGTGAGCAGTTGGGCTGCTCGACTTTATTGTTCACAGTTGGAGGGAGAAGAGTTGGAATGGGAAACCCATCTTCCAAAGCTACAAGAAAACGTTCCTTCTCAGGCTCTTTAATTGACCATGAAGTCCTCTGTCCTCCAGGACAAGGGTCTCAGCTGGGAGATGTGGCCTAATCAGAAAACCCAACTTTTGAGGTCCACGCCTAGATCTCAAAAGCTGCCCAGGAAGGCCCACCTCTCAAATCCCCTGGCCAATTTGAGGTGGTAGACAAGAACCTGACAATGAGGAGAAGTAAACTCAAGGATAAGCCGCTCCTGCCACCGAATAGGCAGGGCAGCTGCCTCGGTTAAAAATCAAAGATGCACCAACTTGGCAGAGAGGGCTGCCACCAACCGTGTTTCCTGCCCTGACCTCCTGTGACTCACCCACCACAGCCTCACCTGGGTCAGAACAAGGTGGTTTATGTCTAAGATCAACCATCCCTGGACTAGGAGGGTTCTGGCATATGAGAATTGAAGTTTTCAAACAGAAACAATTCATTTAACCAAGACTAGTTAGTCACTCTAGATGGTGACATGTGAATTGCATCTCTAAAAGTGACTGCCTATTTTAAGGACTGAAAGGTTGCAGTCTTCCTGGGACTCTTGGGTCATCTTAAGCCTCTGACTTCCAGGGTGAAGCCTAGGTGTGGGGCAGGTGAGGTGGAACAAGTGAGGGCAATGGATTTATACCCACAGCACTGAAGTCACCCCACACCTCCACCCAGCCCATCTCCCAATTCCCGGACCTAAATCCATGCTTCCTGCAGCAAAGAGACAGCCTCTCACACTGCCCAACTCTGTCCAGCCATGCTGTCCCCCAGAGCTCTATTCTACCTGGCCCCTGGTATCAATTAAGCAGAAAAGCTAAGGCTGAAGCTGTGGTAGCTGGGGTTGATTACCTCCCAACAGCCAACCTCACTAACAGAACCTTGATTTTGTTCAGATCTTGGGTAACCAAGGTGGCCCCAGCCCTAGGGGCTGAGGTGTGGCCATTGCTCTCCTCTTTGCTCATGATTGGCTTAGGGTGGGCAAGCGAGCCAGGTCTGGCCAGGAAGATGCCAAAGAAAGTCTACTGGGGGGGATTCTGAAAAAGGGTGGAGGTCTGCCACCTCTTTGCTACTTTGGAAGTTATCGAACGTTGACACAGCTTTGGAACTCCTGAAGCCACCACCATGTGACTGTGGGAGGGATGTGGTGAGGGAGGAAGGGAAGATAAGATGATCACAGAGATACCAACCCAGAGCCACGTCATTGTTGAGTACTGAACCAACCCTCTGCTTCAGATGTCTTGTTCTGTGAAAGAGTACACTCCTCAAAGAAGTCAGCGTCATGGGTACCCTGTGGCTTGCAGCCAAGCACCCTTGGTAGAGAAGAAGAAAGCTTCGGGCCCTGCAGCAGAGAAAACCATGAGGAGACACTTAGGGTTTCACGTTGTCTCCAGGTAGGACACCTGTCTAACCCAACCTGGACAGATGTGCACCTGCACTCTCCAAGACAGGAAGTTCACCAGCTTCCTGCCTCTTCCTCCACACTTCCTCATCATCCTCACTGCAGGATGACTTGCCTCCTTGGAACTGGAGGGCCTTGGGGTCAACCCCATGGGACCGTGCAGTGAAGGGGGCCAGCCCATCACCCCAGGTCCCTTCCTTTGGTGTGGGTGGTGGTCAAGGGAGAGAGCTCTGTACTCCTAGGCAAGTTACTTAACCTTGCTATGCCTCAGTTTCTTCACATGTCACGGGGATAATAACGCCTAGCTCACAGGTTATTGTGAGGATAGTAAGGATGAAATGTCAAGTGCATCGGCCACAGCATCACAGGTCCCCAGGACCACCCTCAAACTTAATGATTCTCTAGAAGTATTCACAGACTGAGAAAAGCTGTTACAGGCATGTTTGCTTTACCACGGCTGAAGGATGTAGATGAAGACCAGCAAAAGGTACAAGGAGCACAGGCCAGGGTCCAGGAGAGGCCGGGTACAAGCTGCCAGTCTGCCTTCTCTCGGCGGAGTTGTAGGGACGACGGTTAATTTTTCCAGCAGCAATGTGTGACAACACGTATAAAGTACTGTCAACAAAGGAAGCCCACCTGAGTCTCGGTGTCCAGGGTTTTTATCGGTGATTACTAACTGGGCATAGAGTGCTTCCTAGTCTGACCTCAGTTCCTCAGTCTCCAGTCCCTCCAGAGGTCAAACTGCTACAGCCCCACCCAGGGTCCCCACCATCAAACACAGTGTTAGCATAAACTATCTGGCTGGGCCCAAGGTCCCAGGTAAACTAAGACATTCTTATCAGGCAGCATATTGCAAGGGCTCAGGGACTGTCTCCCAGGAATCTGTCGGGAGCCAGACCTGCCTGTGAAACGTGCAGGATCTGAGCATCTCCCGCTTGCTGAGTCAACCCTTCACTGCACCGACACATAAGAAAGCCCCAATATCATTTTTGTTTCTTGCATTGGGCTGAAATCTGCCTCCCACCACGTCCATCCTTTGTTGCTAGTACTACCCTACAGAACTACATGGTTTCAGTCTAACCCTTCTTCCTCATTGTCGGGGGTGGACCCTTCTTTCCCATCCCTCTTTTGTTAGGGAGGGAGGGACCTCCACTCAAACAACCTCAGGGGTTCCCCCACTTCTCACTTACTCCTGTCCTGGGAAACAGGAGTGACTTTCTGACTGGGGGCTTTAGAAGAAAGATCAGCTCTTGCCGACCTCCTGAGCGGTCCTCCAGTGGCGGGGTCGCAGTGTCCGGTTTACAGAAGCAGCACCAGTTTCATCTGCGCGATGAGCTCATGTGACTCCAGGCTTTGGAGCCCTACTAAGCTCTGTCGATCTGATTGGCCAGTCTGCAGGCTAACCAGAGAGGAGGTAGAGGTGCACAAAGACAGGACAGAAAAGTGAGGTATGACAGCCTAACAGTGAAGGCAGACAGCAAAGCCAACCAGGAGAGGATGAGAACTACCAGAGTAAAGCCACCTGAGGCCATGCACTGCTGGACGAGCGAGTGACCCTTCTCAGTAGCCCACGCATTAAATGACAAATCATGAGAGCCTTGAGTCATTAAAAGAAAGGTAAATCTGTTCCACACAATCATTTTAAGAAGATTAAATATATATATATATGTTATACATTTCAGCAATATTACCATTACAAACAGGAGAGCAGTTAAAGGGTGAAAGTCACAGGTGTCTCTGAAAGACATATCGGGGCGCCTCCTTCTTGGACGATGCTGGATAAATGGAGCTTCACCGAAAGAACATACTGGGGTCTTTTTGCCTCTTAGCAAGGTGTTATTTAGGTAGAAGGAAAGCAATAGAAATGGGGGCAAGGGGAGCAAATGGATGGAGACTTAGGGTTTGTCCTTCCATTTAAAAAATCTTCCACTTGGCGGCTTGGCTAGAAGCGTGGCTCCCACTTGGGGAGGCCTCAGTTTGCCTGGACCCTCCTGGGGAGGCCCAGGGCCTCACAGCCCCGGCCCAGCAGCATGCACTCCAGCCGCTTGCAGTGCTCCCGGAGCTGCTTCTCCCGGGGCAGCAGGAAGGTGAGCACCTTGTTCCGCACGATGCCCCGGTCCTCCTCCTCCCTCAGCCGCTGCTTCACACGGGCCGCCTGCTCCTCCTGCTGCGCCAAGGCCCCATTCATCTCACAGAAGGCGTCCTCCAGGTAATGGATGGCCTTCAAGGCCTCCTTCTTAAAGTCCTCCAGCTCCCGCTGCACTGCAGCCACCTTCTGCTGCAGGATCTCCAAGTCAGCTGGCGGCAGCGGGTAGGAGGGCCACGACTGGGGCAGGGAAAAGTCTCCAGACTGGAGGCCGCTCTCCACCATCTTCTTCCCTTGTAAGGTGTTCACCTTCATGAGAATGGACCCCGCCTGATAGAGTGGGTCCATAGGCTTTCTTCCTCTTTGGACAAAGAGAAGGAACTAGGAAACCAGAGAGGTGAG
The DNA here is from genome assembly GCA_007922815.1 of Macrotus californicus. Taxonomy (NCBI): domain Eukaryota; kingdom Metazoa; phylum Chordata; class Mammalia; order Chiroptera; family Phyllostomidae; genus Macrotus; species Macrotus californicus. The sequence continues at coordinate 211,917 of VMDR010000471.1, read as the reverse complement.
TGAGGTTTTTGCGGGGGAGCTAGAGACTAGAGACACAATCATTTGGAGTGGAGAAACCCACATACTGTGACATCAAGGGCCCCTTCAGCCAATCAGGAGGAAAAGCTACAATCCATTCATTTGCATATTATAGTCCCCTTGGTTAGTTATCCAGAGCTTTGTCTGCTCATCTACCCAAGAAGTGGTCCCTCCTGAGATGTGGATTCTGATCAACTCATCACCCTTCCAGAACCAGAGCTCAATCTCTCCTTGAACCTGAGAGACAGGGAAGTAGACCAGCCAGAGCAAAGCTCACTGGCTGCCAAGGTTGGGTGGTCTCACACACTGATGAGGGGTCTGGAGGGTCTCGGAAGGGTCTTTGGGCTTCAGTACCACGTCAGTGAAATAAAGATATCATAAGAGATAATACCTAATCCCACTTCTAGCTCTAAAATGCTATAAAAAAAGCAATTTCTGATTCCAATCCACACTCCTATAATAATGTCAGGACTCTAGATAAAGTTAGAAGCTGCAAGAAATGTCCTGAGGTTCTGATGTACGGTCCACAGCAGTGCTGACTCACGACGTGCAGGGTGAAATTGGGTCACTCAGGCACTTATTCTACAGGCACTCACTGAGTGCTCACTTGTACCAGGACCAGGGAACAAGTGCCAAGAGTGACGGGTTCCCCACCTCCTGCCCTGAAGGATGATGCTTGATTGTTGACAGAGATGAGAAAAGACTTCTAGAGGGGTGAACCCCCTACTTCTTACCTGATTACTCTAAGAAAGGAAAACGTTTCTAGCTAACCTATATTTGGTTTAGTTGAGAACAAACCTCTAGCCCCGGCCAATGTGGCTCATTTGGTTGGGCGTTGTCATTCCACAAACCAAAAGGTCACCAGTTCAATTCCCAGGCAGGGCACATGCCTGGGCTGTGGGTTCCATCCCAGATCGGGGCACAGATAGAAGGCAACCAGTCAGATGTTCCTCTCTCAGATGAATGTTTCTCTTCCTTTCTTTCGCCCTTCCCTTCTCTCTAAAATCAAAAATTAAAGTTAAACAAACAAATCTCAATCTCTCCCCCCGATTTCTTTTCTGGCCTCCAAATTTAAACATCCCTCCCACATTGTGCCTCAGATGCAACAATGTGCCACCCAAAGTCGGACTGGTTACCATTTCGTTCACACTGGTTCCTGTTCCAAAGTTGCCGTCAGGTTAATGCCACCAGCCCAGGGTGGATCCCACGCCAGCATCCACGTGAGGAACCTGGGACCAACCTAGACCCAGCCACATCACCGTGGCTCTGAGTCCTATTGAACCCAACCCCTCTGAGCACTCCAGCATCAAACCACCTGGGTGGGGGCCTCAGCCCCACCACCTACAAGCTCTGTCTCTGTGGCAGACTGACTACCTCACCTTCCTGAGCCTCAGTCTCCTCACCTGCACAGTCAGGACACGAATTCAGTGGTGTGCAGCCCACTGGGAAGAAAAAGCTCTGATTTATAGCTGCTGCCGATTTCCAGGGTGTAAACACTCCCACCACGGCTGATTTCAAGCTACTGACAGGATGTTTCTGGAAAGAGATACACACAACCAGCCCTCGTGAACCTATACGAGCCAATGACCCTGCAGCCACGGGGCCCATGGTGAGGGTAGCTGCCTTCTCCAAGATGCAGAATGACCCACCCAGAGTGCCTTGCAGTTGGCATCAGAGAGGGCACTTTGCAGGGAATTTCATGACTAAACTAAGGTGTAACTTTGAATCTCAAGATGGGATGGTGCTGGCCAGTGTGGCTCAGTTGGTTGAGCATCAGCTTGTGAACCAAAGGGTCGCTGGTTCGATTCCTGGTCAGGGCACATGCCTGGGTTGTGGGTTTGGTCCCCCATCAGGGCACATTTGAGAAAGCAACGGATCGAAGTTTCTCTCACACATCGATGTTTCTCTCCCTATTTTTCTCCCTCCCTTCCCTGCCCTCTCTATCTCTCAAAAAAAGAAAAAAGGTGGGATAGCAATTCCAAATTCAAAACAGAATGTTTGCTGGAAACAGCACTGTTCCAGGAGTCAGGAGATCTGGGGTCTGGAATTGCCATGGGACCACGGGCCCAGCAGCTCCCTCCTCTGAGCCTGTTCCCTCTGCTGTATGCTGGGGACATGGGAGACAGCTCCTCTGAGGTCCCTGATGTTCTGAGATCTACACAGGCCTTCCTTCCTATCTCTCCCAAGGCTCCCAAAGCCTTCTCCCTCTTTTTGTGACCTAGCACTTGTCCCTCCAGGTCCCCCACCCCTGATGGCACCATAAATTCCCTGAGGACTGGGACTGTGCATTTCTCATCCTGGGTACCCTCAAGTGTCCTGCCTGGTGCCCCGCGCATAATGCCACTCAGAAAACGAGATGAAATAAACTTCGTACTTGCATGTGGCTTCCCTGGCTTTCCCTCTGACATGGTGACACCTACTGGTCTGAGAGGAAACAGCACCTTCTTTATTCCCAGACTCGAGATCCCGCTGGGCTGTGGGAGACAGTAAACAGCCTGCAGTCTTGTGGTGTGTTAATTAGGGTATGTGTGCAGATCCAGCCCGCAGTAGGTCCTCAATAAATACTTTTTGAATCAGCAAAAGAAAACGCGTTTCTGTCCTGTGGTTTCTGTCATTCTTTGAGTGTCTCCCCTTCCTCCCCAGCATTGATTCTCTGCCTCTTTGTGTCTGTCTCCCACAGGTAACGCTGGAAGTCATAACCAGACCTATGAAAGTAGCGAAAGTTAAGAAGGAATAGCAATTTCTCAGTTTCCCTGGTGCTTTTTAATGAGGTTTCAGTGCATCCCTCCCCAGAGGCGGCCAGGGAGGGCCGTGTTTTCCCTTGAGCTTCGGCAGAGGTTAGCAAACTGCCCTCAGTCAGCAGCAGCCCCCCAGGCGCAGTGGTTCTGGGACCTTCTGGGCATCCTCAGTGGGGGCAACTCGCCTCTGAGCACACGCTCTGAATGTTCACCTCCTAGAAGCTGCGCAGTCCAGGCCAGCGCCTTCCTCATAGGTTCCCTTCCCCGTAGCCTCCTCGGAAAGGCAGCCACCCTATTTGTCCTCCTCAAGGTGCTGAGACAAAGGCATTCTGACATCTCCTGGAAAGGCACCTCTGGGGCCCTGTCAGGAGGCTTTCTCCCTGGTCTATTTCCACCGTCCCAGGCTCCCCATGTCTCAGGATGATGGGGAGAGGAGAGAAGGGTATCAGCACCACAGAGATCCAGACCCCGTCCCTGAGCATCAGCTTCAGCCTGAGCGGGAAGGGTCTCAGGAGCAGGCACGTTTTAGGAGACCCCAGGGTGGGCACATTCCTGCCTGTGTGGATCAGCACCCGCTCCCCAGCCCCTGTCACGTGCCCCATGACCACGCCTCTGCCTCTGCCTGTGAAACAAATCTCGGCCCTCCTTAGGACCCACAAAAGGGACACGACATATATGCACTCCTTCATGTACCTCTTTCAAAGTAAGAGGTACCCTCCTGAGCTCCTCACACCTGGTTAGAATCACAGAGTACTGGCTGGGGCTGGAGCTGCCTTCGCTGGCTCAGACTAATCATGGGGCCCGTCTGGGGCTGGGCGAGGCCTCCCCAAAGTGCAGGCTTCCCAATGCAAGGACCAAATTGGGGTTCTGTTCCCCAGCAAGAAAGGGGGGAGCAACTAACTGTGGCTGCCACAAAGAATAGTTATATTTGAAGAGAAAGGACAGTGAAAAGACCATGCTTGCACCCCAAAAATGAACTGTCAGCTTTCAAGCAGAGTCTTCTAGGAGCCCCTTAAAACTGGCCTATCTCTCCCCAAATCCAAGAAAAAAATATGGAGAAAAAAAAACACCTCAGAATTCAGAGCAGTCTCTCACCAACGCCAACAAGCACATGGTTGGAGATGTCCAAAGCAGAGAAGGTACTGGCTGGCCCTACCCCGCATACTGTCTCCCCAGAGCCCCCTGGGCCTGGGGGAGGATGCTCCACAGCCTGTGCCTCCCTGGATGTGCCCCCACCAACAAGGGCAATCTAGACATGCTGCACCTTCAGTCCACACCCACAGAGGGCCTCCCTCCAGCCTCCACTCATCCATCCCTCCAACCATGTATCCCAGGACATTCGCGGAGCACCTGCCCTGTGGACACGGAGAGCTAGGCACCAGGGATTTAAGATAGCAAACAAGCCAGAGAGGACCCCCGTTCTAAAGCTGCTGGCATTTCAGCAGGAGACAGACAATAAAGCAATCGGCGAAGAAGGTGGTTTGGGCTGGCCTAAGTGCTGGGAAGGAAGTAAACAGGACCAGGTGATGGAGAGCCTGTGGGGTGAGGGGTGCTCAGGGAAGGCCCTTGTGAGAGCATCTGGGGTGAGACAGCAATGATGAAGATACCCGGGGGTGCTGTTCCAAAGGGAGCAGCCATCAGAGAGGCCTTGCGGCAGGTGCAGGGCCCCAAGCTGTGGCGGACGTGGGGTGGCACCCCCAGTGCATGCCCGGTGTACTGCCCAGGGCTGCTACAGCTGGGCATGATTCCTCCCCTGCAGCTGGTATTCCAGTCCGGGGAATGGGGACAAGGCTGGGGTGGGGGTGGGGACCAGGACCAAGAACCAGGCTCGGTGCTGTTCCTCGTGATTAATGAACTCAGAGCCAGGGCCCCAAGGCACAATGCTAAAAATACCTGCTTCCTTCCACGATGCGATGCGGCAGCTGCCACCCAGCAACGTTTACCCACCGCCATTTATCATAATTTGACACTGATAAGGAGTGTCCATGGGGCTGTGTGTCTGCAAGAACAGGACTCACCCGCAGCCCACCCGCCAGCTGGTTTGTGCAAATCATCCACAGTACTTTCCTACCTGAACTCTCCTCCCGTCCCTGAGCCCCACCTTGGCTGCCTGTGGATGCGCCTGCCTGCGACCCTCCCTCCACCTGCCGGTTGGCCTCCTCTCCTGGAACCCTAGCAGATCCGCCTCTGGGGCGGGAGCCAAAGCATCCTAGAGAACAGGAGCACGTCGGCGGATGCCATGTTTCACACCACTGCCACCCTGCACTTCGGCTGAGAGCCATCTATCAGAGACCCTGCCAGCCCAGGGCGTCACTTTAATTAAAAATATGTAAAACATTCTGGTGGGAGTGGATGTGAAGACACAGGAGCGGTCCTTGGACGTGAGCAGTGCAGGCAGCCCCACCAACGGGTTGGCCCTTCTCCAGCCCCAGAGGCCTAGGACTGAGCCAGGAGGGTCCTCCAAGCAGGCAGGGGTGAGCGCTGTCCGCCCTGAACCAGCCACCCGCTCCACCGGACACGGAACTTAGCTGGGGCACAGCACCCACACGGAAGAGAGCCTCACCAGGTCCATGGGCCAGCCCAGTGACCATGAGAGCAGGCCAGGAAGGGCCTGGCCTCACCCCAGTTGGAATAGTCTATCCCACTCTCGACACTAATTTTCTTAAATGACCCATCATGCAGCCGGTGCCTGGACATTTATATCAACTCTTTAGCAAAGCCATTTCCATTGCCAAGACTAATGAGCTCCCCAAGGTTACTCTTCCCTCAGACTGCCTTCCATGCAGACAGGAAGCATGGCCGCACTGCTGGGGGCAGGGGTGGGCAAACTGTTTGCACAAAGATCACATCGGAAAAATTAGAGGCCAGAATTTGTAGTCCTCACCTTTTCTGAAAATCAGAAAGGACAATTGTTGTAAGCATCCCACCCCCATCGCTGAAGGAATTCGCGATTTTTACTGAAACGTCAGAACTGCCTGTGCGCAGTGACAGAGGCTGCGGGGAGTGCTGGGGGATTGGGGAGGCAAATGGAACCCCGAGCCCAACCAGACACCAGGGACCGATAAGAGCCCCACTGGGAGCTCCTGTTCCGGGGCACAGGGGGCAGGGGCAGTATCTGGAGGTGAGCGTCTAGGGAGAGCAGACAGAGTGGCAGGAGGATGATGAGCGGCCCGTGCTGTGTGGGTGGCTCATTCTCTTTCATAATCTCAGCCCTCCTGAGGAGAGCAGGGCGGGAGGGCACCCCCGGCTCTAAAATCACCCCACACAAGACAAGCTGCTGCTCCGTCCGGCCCACACCCCTCTAACCAGGAACAGAGCCAGAGCCACTGCCTACATGTCGGGGTGTCAAGCTGAATTATGTGAGCTTAAAAACCAAATCCCCTCCTTCCTGGGTTACTTAACTGTCTGCCTGGTGAGGCCGGGGATTACTGGTGACAGACACCAGGGCCTGCCCGGCAGCTCCAGACAGAGAAGCTTTGATCACCTGGAAAACTCCAGACACCAGGACTCCTAATGATGAGTAATGAGCTCAAACCATCGGAAAGTTACCCAGCACCGTGCAGCAGGGACACACACAGCTTCCCATGGAAGCCTGGGAAGCCCGGGCCGGGGAGACAGGGTGTCATCATCTCAGTGGCCTGCAGAAGAGTGTGACCCCACTCCCATCCCACCCAGGGTCCTGCTCACTGAAGGCGTGGGGAGATTTCTAGGCTCTGGGCACTTGGCTGCTGTAGGGCTGGTTTGGGGTCTAGCGGCCAGAGTTCATTTTTTATTCAAGAGTGCAGCCTCTCTGTTCATTCATTCATTCATTCATTCATTCACTCATGTATCTAACGCACATTTATTGAATTATTAAGATGAGCCAGGATGGTGCTTAATGCTCAGGATAGAAGACACCTAAGATGAAATTTCCGTCCTAAGAGAACTCAGGACCTGCCGTGGTGACAGTCTAGCAAGTTCAACAGCACAGGCTCTGTGCTGAGGGGCCTGGCAGGGGAGGCTGCGGGGCTCCAGGCCACCCAGAGCAGGGGGCTCTAAGTCAGACCGTCCCATGTCATGGTGGGGACAGGGAGCAGGCTGGAGGTGGAATCTGCAGATCCCAGGCCCCTCCAGGCTTGAACTCTGGAGTCGCACCCACACCCCTTCACCGGGGATTTCCTCCTGCTCTGACGTTAGCTGGGAAGATGTCGACCTTCCATGGTTTCATGGATTCTCAAGATTCTCAAGCTTTGGCCTACATTACAATCATCTTGGGACAGCATTAAAAATTATTTTTAAGGTCTGGACTTCACCCTCAAGAGATGTCTAATTCAGAACATCTTGAGAGACTGGAGTTAGGGTGACCAACTCTCCTGATTCGCCCTGAACCAAAGCGGGTTCCTGGGATGTGAGACTTAAAAGTGAGGACAGTCTCTGAAAATCGGGACAAGTCACACTAGCTGGGGCAGGCATGGCTAGTCTCTACCTGATAACATTCCTTCCTTCACTGGGTCATAGGACCCTATTTTGATCAGGTAGTAACATGCTCCAGGAAGGTAAGCCCTCACCCAGCCTCAGGTGGTGACCCTGAATGCATTCAGTAATTCCATTCCCTGCTGCTGTTGTTGTATCTAAGGTGGGCCTGTAACCAGTGAGTTGTAATGGGAAGAGTTATGCACAGGCATTCCACATGACATAAGAAAATGAGATAGAGGGAGAGAGAGGGAGCAAGGGGGAGAGAAAGAGAGAGAAAGAGATCTGCCTCTTTTTATGCCTCGGATGTAGCTGTGTGAGAACATTCTAGCCGGAACCGTGGCAGCCTTTCTGCACTCATGAGGCAACAAACCAAAGGATGGAAACTCAGCCGTGCTGAGGATGAACAATTAGATAAGAAGAGCCTCCACTTTGTGTGACATCACAGCGTCACTGCACCCACTCTCAAATGGTCTATCTCCAGTTGGACTGATGTGTGATTTAAGTGACGTTCTTGCGTAAGCAGTTTTCAACTGATATTTTTTTTCATTGCGGCCAAACACATCATGGCTGTTGCAAAGAGCCTAGAAATCAGTGTTTTTAACAAGACCCCCAAATCACCGATGCTCTCCACCAACCCAGCTAATCCGGTGCATCTCCCAGTGCCCCTGGGAGAGGAAGGAATGCTATGGGACCAGCAGCCAGCAGCATCACCTTATCAGAAACACACACTCTCAGGTCCCACCCAGACCTTAGAAGCATCAGACACTCCGGGAGATGGGCCCTAGTGGTCTGTGTTTGAACAAGCCTATCAGAAGACTCTGACAATTGCCAAAGTTGAAGAACCATTGAGCTGATCAGTCCCTGAGACTCCCTGACTAATCAATAATACCAGACATCAAACACTTCTGGATGGGACCTTTATTAGCTGAGTGCTTTGGACAGATTTACTGGCCCATTATTAAATAGCCCTGTGGTGATGGGGGAGGGAGGGAGTTTTTTGCCAGAACTGGACAGGGCAGAAGTGAACCTGGCAGGCCCTGCAGTGGACGGGGAGGGGGAGTGGGTGTGGATGGCCCTGACCCAGTGACTCCGGGTGAGCACTTGGGCCCTCCATGAACTTGGGCTCATCAGACCTCACATGGCACGGTGGTGGCCTGGGAACAGAGGCCGAGGGGCGGCCCAGGCAGCTCCACCTTCTCTTCCTGCCCCAGGTAAGTCCTTACCCTTTTAGAGTCCAGGTAGTGCCCTGCTTCTTGGTGTGACAAGTTATTCAAAACCCCAGCGAGGGTCCAACAGGCAGAAGCTGAACAATGGGCCTCATGTGCGAGGGGGATCCCTTCTCAACGAAGAAAGAAATTATAGATGTCCAAGTACACTTTCTCTTTCAAATAGTCTTCCAGCAATTCACATGTGCTCCTGAATCTTGTTATTCTTCACAGTTGAGCACACTGTCCAATGGTTATCCAGTAAGCATCACACTATTAATAAAAGCTTACTAATAATAAAAATAATAATAATTCCTGCCATGAACTTGTTGCTTTCCAGAGGTTTTGTGTGTACTGTCCCTCTGAGACTAAAGAGCCACCAGCCCAGGTGTGCTGCTGTCCAAGGTGCATCTTGCCCCGGCTGGAATAGGTGTGAGTCTTATAGCAATAGCTTCCTTTTGTCCATCTTCCACTCGTATTTATCAAATAATGCCAGAATACCCTAAAATAGTGAAACGCTTGCACCACTTCAGATATGTGGTCCAAGCTGGTGGCATTGCCCACACTGACAGTCCCCCTGGGATGGCTGAGGGTCTAGAAACCAAATCTGGCCAGTGGAAGGCACCCAGGACTTTGAAGTGCATTGTCAGAGAGGGAGGGCTGTGCCCAAGTCCTGCCTTGCCTCCTTCTAGTTAGGGTTCCCTGTGTCCCTGGCCCTGCTCCCGCTGGTCTCGCGTTGGGCTGGTGTCTCACAGGGCCGGCTCACACCCACAGACAGGCACTCATCCCTGTGCACTCCCTCTATTGATCTCGTGATTAACAGTTTTCTTGGCTATAATCATTTGGTCATTATGATAGCCGAGGCCTAGATGCCAAATGGTCCCTCTCAGTAGGACAATGACACGGGGTTGCTACTTAAGAACATGAGAGTTGGGGTAAGCAGTGAAGCAGGAAATGGCCAATAGTTGGAAACTTTTAAGGTTATTTTATGAACATCCTATTAAGGGAAGACAATTTGGAAAGTAAGCCTGGAGCACTAAGCAAAGAAGACCCAACAACTGCCAAGTCTGAGGTGTGCCTGCAGCCAAGCCCTTGGAGCCGAGCCCTGGATGTGGACTGACGGCCCACAGATGCCAAGTTCACTCAGCGCCCCCTTTCCTTCTGACGTCTCCCTGCCAGCCACAGAGACGAGTTTTTGCCATAAGCCTGGTATAAACTCCAAGCCACCCTGGGCCCAAGCAGGGGATAGAAGGGCTTGCCGGCCTGACTTTTAAGGCCTCCTTGGTTTGATTCAGGGCACTGGGATTGGGGAGGGGTCAACATGATCTCAGGTGTTGGAGGCGACAGGCCAGTAGAGGTTGACCAAGGTCTGGGGGGAACCGCTTCTGGAGCAGAGTGTTCTGGGGGCGATTAAAAGGCTGGCCCACGGCAGAGGTGCTGTGAAGGGCTGCTAGGCCAGGGTACTTGTCAGAGCCCAGGGACAGCCGCCAGCGTGCCTGGGCCCTCCCCTGCACCCCCTTACGCCCCCTTCCCCCCCCACACATCCTCTGAGTAACAAAGCCTTCAGGAATCAATCAGCTTCTCAGGATGCACCGTCCTGTCTGAACAGCTCCCTTTTCTCCCTCTGTTCCTGCCGGGGGAGGTCAGAGTTCACATCAAATGTCATTAATCATCTTCCTGGGGGCTGGGGACTTATTGGACAGTCCTATTAATCAGAAGCCTATCACACCCGCAGCCTGGCTGGGTCGCCATTGTCCTGTTCCTCACCTATCATAGAAAGATTAGATTATCAGTGACAACTGAGACACCCTTTGAGTCACAGGGAAGCCAGAGAATGGGGTTGCTTTTATTTTTTTATTTACCCTCCTCATTCGAGGATGAGCTGTTGCCTGTCTTGTCACGCTGCACCTTTTCTTCAAAGAATCAGCTGCAAGAATCCAATTTGTCAAACTGGACAATCATTGGCAAATCCAAAAGCAAAAAAAAAAGGAACCTCAGCGACTTTATCAAAAAACACAAAATAAAGCAGGAGGTTTTAAATGGAGCCTGCAAGGATTAGAAAATAAGTTGCATTTGACAACAATTAATCTCTGAAAAGCAGGGGCTTCGTGAAAAGAGCCAGGCAGAGACGTGTCCAGAAGCGGTCCCGGTGATTCGCCCTGGGTCCAGCCGTGACCTAGACACCCGCGCCCCTTCCAGAGGCAGGTCAAGTTGAGACCTGGTGCTGAAAAGAAACATCTCCTAACTTCCTGCCTCCCGGTAGCAACAGCAGCAATGACACACAACAAAACAACCAAACCTATATAATTTTACCAACCGATGTCACCCCAATAAATCTAATTTCAAAAATTAATTTGAGATTCACCAGAGAAGTCAAAAAACATCAACCAGGGCACAGCAGCACAAAGCCCACAGCTCCCCACCGCCCCCAACTCTGAGGCCACCCGCAGTGGCTGCCGTAGCGGGTCAGAAGGAAGGAGGCGCTTTCCAGTCCTTAGGAAGGGTAGAGACCAGGTGAGCACATCAAACACCTGGGCCACGGTAGGTGGAACAGGGCCCTGGTGATGCGGACCCCAGGGGCGACAAACCCAGATGCCTCGAGCGGCCAAGAAGAAATGGGAACCAGGGAGGCGGGCTGAGGGCAAGTGCACGTGAAGGGCACATAGGCCTGCGCACAGGACAACGAGGCCCCCTCCCCTACTTGCCATTGCTCGGTGGGAAGTGGAGTTCAAATTCATCAGATCTTCCAGTTTTTCATGAGATCATGGAGACCTGGGTTTTTATGTGAATGCTCCCTATTTTAAGGGCTGGCAATTTGTTCAAATAAAAAGCACTGTGCAGGGTGGGAGGTGGGAGTCAGTGGGGCGGGGGAAAGTGGTGGCGGGAAAATGGAGACAACTGTACTTGAACAACAATTAAAAAAAGAAAAGAGGGAGAAAGGCACCATGCATCTTTGTCCCCCACGCCTGGGATTTGGGAAATGAGCTAATGGATCAGCCGAGGTGCAAATAAGAACCGTGAGGCCCAGAGAGGCTGCTGACTGCAGAGGTCACACAGCTGGAGAGCCTGGCTCCCCGACTCCCAAACCGGGGTGTTGCCTCAGACCTGGGTATGTGAACACCTATGTGACCATTTAGCGGGCACATTCATTTGAGGCCGGTCAAAGTAGTTAGAATTAGGAGAAGAGCTTAGATCCACAACTTCACTTGAAATCAGAGGGTCTGAATCAGACTGTGGCCACGTCTCTGATGCTGTATGCATTCACTTTTCCGCCTGACAAACTAGCCCTGAGGGATTACCTGTGTGGGGGCAATGGAGGTCGGGGGCGGGAGGCCAGAGAGGGCGAGGTCAGTGCAGGGATGTTATGCACTTGACCACAGCCAGACGCTGGGGCCTGGGAGCCACACTGCCCAGTTCAAACCCAGTTCTCTCACTAGCTGTGTGACCTGGGGCAAGTTCCATTACTTCTCCAGGCCTCAGTTTTCTTATTTTTCAAGTGAGAATGATAATAATATCTACATCAAGAGGGGAATAGAATGGAGCCTGCTACAGGACAAAGGCTCCATAAATTGTCGTTGTTGTGACATGTAACATTTCACTTCATCCACCGTGGTGCCTGGTATTGAGACACAACATGATAGGGCATTTCATCTGCAAAACTCCTTAGCAACCACGCTAGTTCAGGTGTCGAACCTTAGAGAGAAGAGACTGAAGTAACAGATGGCAAAGCACTTGTTTTCTGTGGTGGGACATGGGAAAGCCGATGCATTCCCCGCCGTGGCTCACTTTGGACCACGTCTATCGGCCCGTGCCAACCATTTTGTTTTTCCACGGTGACCTCATTGGAAATAAGGGAAGTTTCCACCATCAACGGGCTCAAAGCAAAGCCACACGAGCCTTTAGGCTCCCAAATATTTCATCAGCATCGGCATCGGCATCAGTCAGCTTCACGTAACCTCTCCACTTACACTCCCGTGCTTGTTATCGGAAGATCTGTGAGCCAACTCGGGGCTGCGTGTGTCTACTGCAAGCTTGTGACCAGCTTCATTTCTAAAAAGGATTGTCCCCAAGGCCATTTGTGGTCATTAGTGAGAAGCTGAGCCTCAAAGACAGTTCAGTGTTTGGGGAAAGACGCTGGAGCTGTTCTGGTCCAGTCGGTTGATCACTGGTGAAAATTGAACACTTCGATGTGTTAACTCTTGACAAAGCCCGACAGGTATCACATCTGCCGTTATTCGGTGATTAATTAAAGACTGCCGGGGGCTGCTGTGGGGTGGGCGGCCCAAACTCGGCGCTCCGTAGAAGTGGGGACACATCTTGACCCCTCACTTGGCTCTGAGGCCATGGGCTAGTTTCCTAAACTCTCTGAGTCCAGTGATTCATGTGTGAAACAGGAGTAATGAAACCTACTTCATGGGACTTGGTGAGGATTAATCAGAAAAATGTACGTGCTCACAAGCTGTGAGCTTCCTTTCACCCTCCTGCTTTCCCAAAGAAACAGAACCTCGGCTCACGGGAAGACAGGGCAGGGTTGTCCCTGGACAGGTGGCCCTGTGTGATTCATATGCACCCTTGAGAAGTGCTGGGATGACTCAGCTCGGAGACAAATTCAGATTCATTTTCCAAAGAGAGGAGAGGACAATGAGCACATTCATGCTTAATGCTTCTGTTTGGGTTTCTGATCTAAAGGCCTGTTGTTGCCCAGTTTAAATAAGAGTTTACACACTCCCGGAACTGATCTGGAGCCTCACGTTGGAGACCCAGCTGAATTTCAGTTTAGACATGAGACTCAATTTATTGGCATTCCCACCACTTTCCACCATCCAAAGCAATCCACAGAGGGGAAGCAGGGCAAGGTGCCTCCCTAGGCATCCAGCGTAGGGCCAGGTGCTGGCCCTTACAGGACATCCTAGAGGGCACGTACCATGCAGTCCCCTGGGACCTCTGGGCCCCTCTTCCTGCTCTGAGGAAGAGTTCCCACCCCTGCAGGAGTGCTAAGACGAACGACACCACCGCCGAGTAGGAATCAAGGGACTAGGTGCCTCGAGTTCAAAGCCTGAACTAGAGATCCCGTGGTGGCCCACACTGTGTGAGCATTTGCTAGGAGCTAAGCATCACGTTTCCAGCTTTACACCAGTATCTCATGCCATCCTCACATCAGCCCCACGAGGTAGTAGATTATTATCATAGCTGAGAACACTGAGACCACATGGCTCCCAAGGGGCAGGGCCCTGCCGTGGAATCACGATGCCCAGGCCTAAGCGCCGGCCATGTGGCCCCTTCCCCACTCTCCTCAGGGCAGCCCAGCACTGTGCCTGCACCCAGTCCTGCCTCAGGGCAAAGCCAACCTCTGCCTGACAAAGTCACTGTTTTTTTTTTAATTTTTAAATTACACTTGACAGACAATATTATATTAGTTTTAGATGTACAACATAGTGATTAGATATTTGTATAACTTACAAAGTGATTACCCCGATAAGTCACCCATCCTATACCACACATAGTTAATATAATATTATTGACAATATTCCCTGTGCTGTTTTTATAACTGGCAATTTGTACATCTTAATCCCTTTCCCCTTTTCACCCATCTCACCAAGCCCCTTCCCATCTAGCAACCACCAGCTTGTTCTCTGTGTCTCTGAGTTGTTTCTGTTTTGTTTGTTTATTTATTTTGTTTTTTAGATTCCACATATAAGTAAAATCACATGATGTTTGTCTTTCTCTGACTTATTTCACTTAGCATAAGACTTTTTACATCCACCCACATTGTTGCAAATTATAAATTTTCATTATTTTTTATGGCTGAGTAATATTCCATTGTATATGTGTACAACTTCTTTATCCACTTATCTATTGATGGGCACTTAAGTTGCTTCCGTATCTTGGCTATTGGAAATAATGCTGCTATGAACATAGAGGAACATAGATCTTTTTAAATTCGTGTTTTGGATTTCTCTGGATATATACCCAAGAAGTGGAATTGCTGGGTCATATGGTATTTCTGTTTTTTAGCTTTTTGAGGAAATTCCACACTGCTTTCCACAGTGGCTGCACCCGTCTGCATTCCCCCCAGCAGTGCACTAGGGTCCCCTTTTCTCCACATCCTCACCAACACTTGTTGTTTGTTGATTTATTAACGACAGCCATTCTGACAGGTGTGACCAAGTCCCTCTTATAAGCAGAGGCCTCTGTATCCCACTGGGAGCCCTTTTCCATGCACAGGGATGCCAGGGGTTCCCAGGGCCTCAGTTCTCACCCTGCTATCCCAAAAGAGGCACCCTAAAGTGCCAATGTAATTCCTGGTGCCCTGACCCCAGGGGAGGGGTGGTGGCCTCTCTTCTCACCCTCATCTACCCTGCTCCCCAGCATGATCTGCCCCCTGCTGGGCTGTGGGAGCCAAGGAGAGAGATGAGTTTACCTCCCACCAGCTTCTGTGCTGTGTCCTTGGCTTCTGTGTCCTTACAAAGGCTCTTCCCTAACATGTTAACTAGATTTGGGACCAAGAGGAATAGAGGAGGCCTAAGATAAGCATATTAGCAACAAGGAGAGAAACTCAGGCTAGTAGAACCAAATGAAGAATTTGCAAGCTTTCAGCCTGCTGAAATCGTGACGCTTTCCTCCGCGCACTAATACAAGCTGACAGTCCACATTGTTCTGCCAAGACGAGGTGGCAGGACCCCAGGGGTAGGGGACCAGGCGCCAGAGCTGAGGAGGGGCAGAGGTGGGCAGGGGCTTAGGGGGAGGGTAAAGACAGAGGGCCAGGGGTGGCGGTTACTCTTAATAGGGAGCCTGGCAGGAGACCCTGGGAACTGCAGCCCACTGACCGTAGAGACCAGGAGCTCCAGATGGCTTTTTGTCTCCGAGGAAAAGAAATGTGATCTGACAGGCTCTGGGGAGGGACCTGGGAAAGGAGAGTCGGCGGGCGGGGCACCGGGTGGGAGTGGCGGGGCCAAAGGTATCCAAGTCTGCGGACAGCAAAAAGAAGGGACCCTCTCTTCAAGCAATGACGGGCTTTGCAAATGATACTTAATTCCAGAGGCGCGCTTGAGGTGCCAACCAGTTGTTTCCGGTCTTGGCAAGCGGAGCGAAATTGGAAATGCGCTGGACATTTGGCCTCTGAAGAAAGGTGATAATTTTTCCAATTAACCACGGATGTGGGCCCTTGGTATCCGTCCCTCCCCCACCCCATCATTAGGGGATGAGAGCAAGACGCAGGGCTTCCCGGCGCAATTTAATGGCTCAGAGACGGGAAAAGGATGGGCTCCCCCATCGGACTGGCAGACGTCCTGTAGGAAACCAGCCGCCGTGTTCCTGTGGCTTCTCAGAGGGGGCCCCGCCCCGCCCCCACCGGCTTCGCGGGGAACGTGCAGACGCCCTGGGAAACAGTGGCACCTCTGTGGCCTCTGATGGGGCTGTCGCGTTTTATTAAGTAATCTCTGCCTTTCAAATCACGGCATGTTTTCCCCCCAAAGGTCTTGGTTGCTGGGTGGGCCCAGCACACAGCAGGGTCCCGATAAATATTAAACAGTGGAGGCTGGTGATGTCTCTACATTTCATTGCAGGGGACAACCTGTCACCCAGGGGATGAGTCGCACTCCAGGACTACAGCATGGCTTAAGCGTTCCAAGGCAGGAAAACGGGGCAGGAGGACTGGATATTAGCGAGAGCCTGTTAGAGAGACTAAAAGGACGGAGCTGGGGGAAGTTCTGGAGGCAATGTGGGGAAGCAGGCACTCTCACACGGAGGGGGCAGGGGGGATAAAGGCTTTTTCAAAAACAATGTGTGACCATCGATCAAAATGTGGACGTCCACACCCTTTGACCCAGCGATCCCTGGAATGGACCCTACAGCAGTGTGACAGATGCATGTGAGGAGGTAGGGCTGGGCGTTCATGGTAACAGGGCTCCTAATAAAAAAGGAGAATCGGCCCTAAATATCCATCGTCAGGGAAATTGATGGTACATCCATACAATGAAATACTCTGTAGTGATTTTAAAATAATGAAGGGAATCTATACCTACTGATGTGGACTTTTTAAGAGATAGTATTAAATGAAAAAAAAACTCGTTGAAAAATAATACATAGGCATGTATGTTTTAAAAACCCTAAATACCTAAACATGGGTGCATGAGCAAATGATGTGTACAGAGATGCACAGACGGGTTACTTCGGAGGGTTAGGCAAAAGGAATGGTGCTTTGGGTGTAAGGTAGGGTTCTCTTTCTTCTCTCCTTAGTTTTTGATTCTTAATTGTTGCTGTTGCTTGTTTGGGCTTCTAAGCAAGAAGTCAGGCAGACCCTTTAAGAAGCTGATATCTCCCCATCACTTCTTTTGGTTGAGGTCATCCTCAGAGGGTCCCAGACTGCAGAGAGAACCCTGGCTGAACTGGTCAAAAGCCAAGAGTATACAAACAGTACAGGGAGGGGAGACCAGGCATGTGGAGAGTGAGGGAAAGGGGGCAGAGGTGCTGAGATGGGATGTTTGCGGGATGCTGAGTTCAGTGGCCCCGCAGTCTGGAAGGCCTTGTGGGCTGCTGCTAGTCTGGAGACTCTACATGAAAGTCCAGAACACCGCCTTTTCCTACCACTCTGTCCAGCCAAGAGTAGGGTTCCCATTTCCAGGGGCAGGGAGCAGGCAGCCCGTTGGGGGTGAGGCCACTACAGCAGACCCTTATGGGGCCGGGACACATGTATTCTCTTACCTCTTACTCTGTGTCCCAGAACCCACCTTAGAAATCATCTTGTCCAAACACGTTGTTTTGCAGGAGTCAAAGCAAAAAAGGAGAGGCTGATTCTCCTTTTTTAAGCAGAAAGAGGATAAGAAATATACACAAAGTCACACTACCAGAGAGTGGCTCAGCCACTAGAGGTGTTAGGCAACTGATTAAAGCAGGTGCTCAGCGGGGGAGCAGGAAGGAAGAGATGGCCACCAGGAGGAGGGAGGAAGGGACTGGGAAAGAAGGAGCCTGCTGGGGAAGGGGCTGTGGGGCCTCCTCCTGCCATGGGCATGGGGAAGGAGGCCCAAGCCCTTGTCTGGCTCATTCAGGAAAAGCAGCGTTGACATCAAGATGAATGACCAACTAGAGAGGGTAATGGAGCTGATTTGACACAGGGGAGGCCTCACTGGAGGCCAGACCACGTGGTGCAGACTCCTAAGGTCCACCTTCAATAAAAACAACTGGACGATTGCCCCTGGCATAGCAGTTCACTTTGGGGAAGTGACAGTATGAGGGAGGGATCCCACTGCTTTCCTGGGGGGGGAGCGGGATTACAGCCTCAGGTCAGCTGCGGACGGTGGCCCGAAGACCGAAATGAGATTGCAGCTGCTAGGACTCAGACTGGGAGGGAAGGAGACAGGCTCAGATGTCACGCTGAGGAGCCCAGGGGATCCAGAGAATCAGCAGTCTGTTTCTCCAGGGCTTGAAGGAAAGGGCAGGCAAAGGTCTTTGGAGAAAATTTGGAGGCTGCAGACGGTGACATAGATCTGAGGGCCTCATAGGGTTACTCTTCACCCGAAGAGAGTTTGTTGAATGGCTGAATGATTTGGTTACCAGAAGACCATCAGTGATCCACTCTTCTCATCCAAGTGTCAAAGAACCAAGACAATGGCCCGTCCCTAGGTTGACAGTCCCTTCCAGCTTGGAGCTTGCCAGGGCACAGGGGCAGGCGAGGGAGGTGGCGAGCTGAATTCCACAGCCTCTTCCCAGCTCCGGTGTCCTCCTCTCCACCTGAGGGGTGAGGGGGTGACGGCCCGAGCAACACTCACCATACAGCACGAGCATTAATTATTGTGGCTGACGTGCTCAGAGATCCCTAAATGAGGGTGTCAGCCCAGGGCCAACACTATTAGAGTGATGACGGCTATTAGTATTACGCTATTGTTATTATGTTTGCTCTCTCAACCCTTAAATCACACTCCATCTCTCGGTCGCTTGCATTTTATGTAATTATAGCTTATATAGGTAACGAATGGATATGCTGCAAGCCTGGGAGAGAGCCTTCTGCATACATTAATTTGCTTGATTAGTTTTCTGTTTGGTATTCTTTGTTCCCCCAAACCCCCCTTTCCTGCCCAGCTTCAACGGAAAATTAATGAGTTTTAACACCTTGCAAAAGTGGGTTGTGCCCTGGGACTACGTCCAGTGTACTCTGGGTTTTAAATCCACACATTCAGAGGCTTCCTAAAGGTTATGCAAAGGTTAACAAACAATTAATATGTTGAATCAGTGTGCTAAATCTGTTTACCCAATCTTTGCGATCTAAAGGCCATTAGCCATCAGCCTCCACATTCTAGATTGATCTGTCTCTTTCCCAACCCACCCCCACTCTGTCCCCTGGATCATTTAGATGAAAAAGAGAAAGAACAAAACTTAATTGAGAGCACTTACATCCCTGTAAAGTTGGGGCTTTGTTGCTACCTAAGGCTCAAAGCTTTGGGAGTCCTAGCAGACTTGACTGAGTTGAAAATTTTAAGAAGACGATGCAAGAAGAGAGGCATTTCTGCGTTGTGTACACTGAGCCAAATGTGAGCTGGGCTCATAAATGGATGCCGTGTCAGGTTCATGTGTTACTTCATCCCGGATTTCAGGTGGAAGGTAACTCCCACATTGGAGACCAACAGGAAAAAGACCTGCAGCCACTCTGTCCTCTGAGGAGAAAACATGGCAGAGTAGTTGGACCCCGGAATGTTCTTTTCTCAGGAGACAAGAGGAAAAGGGTAAGGAATAGCCAAATGTAATCCAGGCCCTCCCAGGAGTCTCCTAATTACCCAAAGAAACTCATTGTTCCCCGGGTTGAGGATGCCATTGTGGATGATGATCATGGCAATGATGAAGACAATGACCTTGAGGAGTTCAGCGAGATTTATTATTAGCGTCTCGGGTCCATGAGAAAAGCAACATGCTACCCATCCCAGTCTGGCCCCTTTAAAAGCAGCTGCCCATATAATAATCCAGCCCAGGCTCAACAGCAACAGTCTTCCACGTGGATGGAGAGCCCCTCTCTTTTGCCTGTTTCCAGCTTCTGTGGCTTGCCAATCACCTTGTGTCCCTACCTAAGACTCCCTACTTGGATGGCTATGCCTGCACACACTGCCAGCTTTGGTCCTTGGGTGCTTTCTTAGACATGAGTTGACATTGGTCTCTGAGGAACTGATGTTTCCAAAGACCCCCAAAGAGACACACACCCAGGGGACACCAGCGGGCAACTGTTCCAGTCAACCGAGACCTAGCAGGGCCCTTAACCCCGTCCCCCATCCTCCTCACACACCGGCTGGAGCAAAGACAGCCTCCACGTGGGGAAGGAGAACAAGGGAGAAAACAGAGAAGGGGGCTGACCACAACCCCCAGCTCACAGGCCAAGAAATTGCCTGAGGGTCTAAGATGAGAATGAACTTGACATTTTATTACCTGAAGAAATGAGACTCTTCATGAATATCTGGGACTATCCAAAAATCAAGAGAAAGGGGAACTGAATCCACAGGGCCAGTGGGGAAGGAAAAAGTTATTCCCACGGTAGCCAACCAAGCCCAGCTCATTCACTCACCTGGTCACTCCATCGTTTCTATTTCTTTCATTGAACTTGTCTGACTTACACAGAAAGTAAAACTAAACTCTAGTTTTTAAAAAGAGAGAAAGAGCTCTGCCTTCCAAATTTCGAAGTGCTAAGATTGATGAGAAAGTGTCCTGACAAGGGCCTGGACTGACCAGGAGAGGAAGTGAAGGGGGCTCTTGGGGCTGGGGAAGCAGTTTCCTTCAAGGTTTTGTATCTAAATAAGACTAGAGATTTCAACAAAAACAAGTTAAGTGACAGGCTCTGGGCACACATTAGCCACCCTGCAGCAGGTGCAGAGCCAGGGCCGCAGGCATTTTTAGAATATTGAGAGCAGTCTTCCAGCATCGACACATTCTTTCTTGCAAACCCCTGAGAAATGCGCGCTCAGCCTGCTCCCGGGTTACTTGGGGAAGAGACTTCGAGGAGTGAACTGTGAGCAGCCAGGATGAGTTCACAGAGACCCGGGAGCGCCCAGGTCTTCTGACGTCAAGTCGGGGTATCTGAGGCCATGTTTCATGTCTAAGGGAAGAAAACAGTTTCCTTGTTGCAACAAATGCCAAGTGGATGATAGGAAGGAAAAAAATAGATAAGCTAGACCGGGCCCTCTGAATCACTGGGTGTTTTCTGCATAGATTTTTATCCTTGAAAACAGAGGGGGTGTTAGGCAGCCAGCTCCTGGCAACGTATGCATATTGACTGTGGAAGTGGCAGCACCCCAAAAAGCTCTTGTGAAGGAAGACTGATCCAAAGTCACTGGCTTGGAGAGGTTGCCCATGGCTGACAGTCGGCACAGGGGCTGGCTCCTGGCTGACGGGGGCCTGGTGCCTGGAACCCACCCACCCCCTCTCCAGCCCCATGAGAGAGGCATCCCCTTTGGTGCTGATTGGGAAGGTGGTCTGTGGGCCGTGCTCTTTCCTCCCCTCCTGAGCCGGCAAGTCCCGTCCCCTGTTAGGTGCTGATGATTTTATTTGGCCTCCTTCCCTCCTAGATTTTACTCTTTGGGAGGATAAAAGGGAGAATTTCTGCAAAGATGATGCTTCTTATTCATAATAAGTAAAAACGAGCGTTTCAGCTCCTGCAGCCCAGGCTGGTGCAAGGATGGGGGTGGGTGGGTGCCAGGGGGGACCACTTGCAAGGAGATGGGGAAAGATGCCGCCACACCTTCACCAAGAAGGGCTTCTGCCACCAGACCCTGCTGCTTGCCACGATGAGGAACCAATTCAGCAGGTCCACTGCGGCATGTGTGACAGAAGGAAGGAATCCAGGCCGAGACTGAGGGGCAGCTCTCACCAGAGCTGCTGCCCACCAACAACCCAGCTGCCCTTGGGGGGTGCCACGCCCAAGCCTGAGCCTTGGGGCCCATGGATGTGCCCTCTCCGCATTCTCTGTCCGTGCCGCTGGAACCAGGCAGCCCGGCCTCACCCCTGTAGACAAAACCAAGGCCTGACGGAAGGAACTCGGGTCCCTCTGACTGTACGGAAGGCTCACCTCAAACTGTGACATCTCAGAGACGTAAACACTCATCTTACGAAAGCTACTCAGTTACGCCTGGGCCGGGGCCTCTCGGTGGCAGCAGTCACACCTCGCTGCTAACCAATACCCTCCTCATGCCCATCAGCCAAGAATGCTGCACCTCCTTCACAGACCCTCGGAAGGAAGGGCAGGACAAAGGTCTCCGAGAGGTAGACGCCACTACACAGGTAGCCGTCTCGGAGACAAAACCTAAGTGAGACCAGAGGTGAAGAATCAAACCCCAAACCCCTCTCCTTTCTCTTCCTTTCTTAATTATAATCCCATTTGTAAGCCGACCCTGTCGTGTTGTCTCCCGTAATGGCTACTTTCTATTCTGGGACTCTCTCCACCCTATTATCTTTTGTAATATTCAGAAGCTCAGGAGATGAAGGGGTAAGGCTCAGATTGCCCGTTTTTCTCTCTCTCTTTAAATATTTCAGGTGCTCCCAGTCCTTATTTTTGCATTTCGATTTCCTGCGGTATAGTACATTTATCTTGGTCATTCAATCAAGTTTCCCCGGCTCTCCTCCCTTATCTGTCCCGCTCTGGGCTGACTGAAAATACCTACATTATCTTTGCAGCCAATATGCCAACTGAAGGGAAATCTATAGATGATCTTGATAGGGAAGCGTCCGAGGGAAAACTGGGAAATGCTGCATTTGTCAGAGGACAAGGGTGAAGGGTATGACCTCAGCCAGAGACTTCCTTTCAAGGTTAACCGCATGGTGCAGGCCACTGTTTCTCCTCACTGTTTAAGTTGGAAAATAACCCTTCTGCTGTGTCTCTGTCCACTCATGGAACAGATTTATGGATGCCCTCACCTGGCCCCACATGGCCCTGACCCTGAGCATCTGAGCCTCAGACTCCCCACTTAGGACAAGGTGGACCTGAGCCACATCTCTGAGAGGCAGGGAGTAACCCTACGCCCCTGCAGGTGTGGTGACCGGTGGACCCTGGGTGTTGCTTTCCCTGTAACAAGGAAGCGCATGGGTGTTCCTCCACTGAGCCTGGGGCTGGGTCCAGGTCCGACTGGGCTTCCCTCCCACCAAACTGTAAGTGGGCTGGACAGTGGAAGGAAGGAGGGAGGAGGGTACAGAATCACTGACAGTCAGCCACCCCATATGGGTCTGGGACATACCAGCAAGTCCTCTGTTTCAAGCTCATGGTGTATCATCTGATCTGTTCAGAACCCACAGATAATTTGGGGTTCTGCTCCTTCAACCTCAGCTCTTGGTCTTGTGTGGCTACCACTCTCCAAGTGGGTATGAAAAACCCCTGCCTCCCACGAGGGGCTCTTTCTTCTCCCCTGGCAGCCCATTTCCCCCCCTTGTCCTGGGTTCCAGTTCTGTTCAGTCTCTGGCACCTACTTCGGTCATTTCGTCCCACTACAGCTGATGACTCGGGAACTGGAGAACAGGGTAAGAGGCCTGAGTTTGGGTCCTGCCAGATGGACTCATTTTAGCAAATCTCTGGTGTGTTAAACTACAGACCTTTTCCAGGCTTTGACACTTGCTTGGAATTGCATTTATCTTTCTGTAAGAGAGACCTGATCGATGAGGCCTAAACAAGATAGAGATTTATATCTCTCTCATGTTTTGTTGTTGTTGTTTTTTTTTTTTTAATAAAAGGATAGGAAAGGAAAGCCTCCAGAATAAGGTAGCCCAGAGCTGATCTGGTAGCTTCCAGGCTCCTTCCACACTTCTGCTCTACCACTCTCAGCATGCGGCTTCCCTCCATGAGGTGGTTTCGCCATGGCTGCTGCAGCTCCGGTCATTGTATTTGCATTCCAAGCAGCAGGAAAAAGAAGTAGGCAAAGAGCTTCCACTCACATCTAATTGACCATACACAACTGTAAGGGAAACTGAAAACTAGTTTGTCCGCTGGACGTGTTGTCCAGGGTCCTCACACCAAGGAAGAAAAGTAGAATGGGCATCGGGTGGGCAAATGGGAGGGTCTGCCCCAGAGGCAGTCAGAACAATGGTCTACACAGGGGGTGCTGGAGTCAGATGCCATAGGTTCAAATCCTCTGATCCACTGATCACCAGCTATGAGAGCCTCAGCAAGGTACCTAATCTCTGTCCTTACCTGTCCCCATCTATACAATGGGAATAACCACAGTAGTGACCTCATCGTTGGCAACGCCATTATTTTTGATTGTTGGGAATTTACAGCGCATGTATGATGGTGCTCACCACATGCTGCTGGTTATTCCTCTGCCCATAGCTACCGTACAGACACCCAAACGTTAGCCCATCCGCCCAGAGGGGAAGAATTGGGCTTGGGGTCAGCTAAGGAGTGGGAGAGTAGAGAAAGGTTTCAGTCCATCTTTTTAACTTTCCACTGCCAAGGTCGAAGGAACTCAAGTCACTTTGGAATGTCCCTTCATGTTCCTCTCTCTCTCCCCACCAGATTGGCTGAGGTGCAGGGAGTACAGAGGAGGTCATGCAGAATGACCCCTCCCTATCCTTTCTACTCATCTCAAGCCCCCAAGTTCAATACTGAAAATGTCAACCTTCCTACCTAGTCATTCTCAAGCCCCTAAATGTTCACAACCCCATTCCAGGGATGCAGGGCATCTGCCTGACCTTTGCTCAGAGGAATTTACAATCTAGAACAGGGGTCAGCGAACTAAAGCCAGCAAGCCAAATCCAGCCTGACGGGTTGTTCCAGTACACAAAGTTTTAGTGCCGCAGGGCCACACTCATTGACCCCCACACTGCCTGGGGCTGCCTGTGCACTACAGCAGTAGAGAGGGGTAGCTGCAACAGTCACACCAGGGCCACCACCCAAACTACAACCTCACTGGCCCCGCACAGGAAAAGTTTGCCAACCTCTACTCCTGGAGGAGAAAAGGGACATATTTTTGAAGATACCAGCAGGTGTATATAGTCAAATGGTACATTGAAATGATGTATGTAAAGACAGAGAAAAGGCGGGGAAGACCTTGAAGCCAACAGCTGTCCCCGGGGATCTACGCAGAGATGAGGAGAAAACCAGAGGGCAGACGTGGTCAAAGACAAGGTCAGCCTGATCTATAACACTTTTGTTTCTCCAGGAGAATAGACTTGAGTAGTTAAAAACTAATTTTCAACGCAGTATATTGATTGTTGGCAGGAGTGTGGCGAGTTGAACACTTTTATAGACTCCTAACAAAGTAGAAATTAATATGACTCTTTGAGAAAGCAATTTGGAAAAATACATCAACAGCCTTAAATACGTTCGTACTCTTGGCCTCTAATTCTACTTCTGGGAATCCGTCCTAAGGCTGTAAACTAAAGTGTCAAAAATCTTTATGCACAAATACGTCCACTGCGATATGACTGGGAGTCGCAAAAAGCTAGGGCCATTTAGGTACCCAGTTATACTGGAATTAAATACACTGTGATACACCCATGTGACAGAGTATTACATAGCAATTAAAATGTTCACAAAAAATTTAAAAGTAATCTGGGGGAAATCGAAGTAAATTAACGGCACACCAAGATGAGTGTGAGCTCATTAAAGCTGTACACTAAAAAGTGTAACATTCCCATCTGCACACACCCAAGTATCACAGCAGTCATCTTTGGAGGAGTGGATGCATATACATAATTTTTTTCTAGAACATGATGGTTTTACTTTCACAAGGACGAACATGTATATCATCTTAAACTATGGGGAGTTTTGAAAGGCTCACCATGAGCCAAGTACCTCAGAGATTCCACAGGAACAGAGGGGAGGAGGTGGGAACTAATCCTCTCATTTCCGTGGAGTCAGGAAAGCAAAGCAGAGGGAGGGGAGAGATTCGCATTGTACCCAACTCACAGATCAGAGGCATGCTCTGTGTAGGCAGCTCGACCTGGTGCCATCTTCCTCTGCCTCCTCCCCTACCACGGAGAACCACGTGGGCCGGGGCTTGAAGGGCTGGCCGCTCCCCACTCCAAGGGCCGAGGTTTCCATTTCCTCCAGGAGCTGGAGTCGGGCTCATCAGCATCACCTAAGACAGTATCAGGATGGACAGGCAGCCTGGGGTGGGGGTGGGGGTGGGGGAGAGTCCATTCGCCTTTCCCTGGAGGGTCCTCTGAGATCCCTGCCTTCTGAATGTTTTCCTCCAGCTCAGACCCTCCACCACCAGTTCTGAAACCTCCCTACTGTTCTGTTTTTTCTTAGCAGTAACAATATCTGTTTGGGCCTCTGTTCCCTCCTCCTAAATAAAGACAGGAAAACAGTATCACAGCCGGGTCCTCAGTCCATGCAGTTTTCGGAGGTTTCCAGGGGCTCAGGTCTTCTCGCAGGCAGGCAGTTAGGCACTGATATGGGAAACTCCTCAGAAAACATCTACCAACTAGGTCCCTTCTGCAAATCGAAGCTCCTCGGCTTTGGAATCAGAGAACAGGCCTCTGATGCTGGCTTCACTCTGACTTGGTTCCAAGACCTTGGGCAAGAGACTGCACTGCCTGAGCCCTGTGCACTCCGCACGTTAGGGTAGGGGAGGGTGTCCAGTGAGTGCGGCTGCAAATACCAGAAACAAGTTCTTAAAACGTGACTCACGCCATGGGTGGTACATAATAGGTCCCCATAGAAGGTCGTTCTTATTTGTCAAATTACACTTTCTGGGCATCCTGAAGATGTGAGAATCAGTGTTCTGGAATCAGACGCTAATCTAGAAAGGGTGGTTAGTTCTGTCTTTCCCAAAGCAAAAAAGAATCACGACTTCACTTTTTTTTTTTTTAATGACTTTATTGTTGTTCAATTACAGTTTGAATTTTCCCCCCACCACTCTCCCCCCACCCCAGCCAATCCCACCCCCCTCCCCCACTCCCACCCTCCCCCTTGGTTATGTCCATGTGTCCTCCATAGTGGTTCCTGAAAACCCTTCCCCCCACTATTCCCTCCCCCTTCCCCTCTGGCCATACGACTTCTCTTAATAATATCTGAGATATTATTAAGCCTTCAAGAAGTAACTCAGATCCAGGCCTCCCTCCCACCTGGCCCCCGTGCGGCCCTCCCTGACCCCCGGATCTGCAGCACTTCTCTCCCCAACCAGGAGAGCAATTACTGTCAGAGCCTTTGGTCCGGTAATTAATCAAGTAGGGACCTGTGACATCTCTTCTCCAGTGGTGGAAACCCTTGCGCCGTCCTGGTACCGCACTTCCCCTGTGTTTCGGCGTCATTTCTTCAGCTAGATCTCAAGCCCCTTGAGGGCGGGGCTGCTCCCTCTATCTCCTGGGTACTCTCTCTCCAGCAGGGGATTGCTGCTGCCTTGTGGCACATGGGTTTTTTGAGTTTCTTCAGGTCTAAGTCACAGAAAGCACAGCCAAGCCTTCTGTGCTTTGTCCTGTGCTGGTGCCAGGTAGAATATTTGTAGCTCTAAACACATCAGAACAGCTCTGGGACTGGCTACCTCCAAAGGGGCAGTGCAAAGAATCTATGGCGGCAGGAGTCTTTCTAAGCAAGTGCTTCCAAATCAAGGACTAGATTTCTGTCTGGGGTGATGCCAGGGCACTCGTTGCTTCCTGCCATCCCCAGCTTCTTCTGGGAGCCCTGGGGAGCAGCTGCCCTGGAGAAGCCGAACTTAATCAGTAACCTTGCAGGGGGTGGGTGGTGGTGGGGCGGCGCGTAGCCAAGCCAAAACTGGAACCATTTAGGAATGGGGGGCGGGTAACGGGTTTCTCCCCCTCTATCTCATTTTTGCTGCCTGGTCTGGGCTTGTGGGTCCCAGAGAAGGCTAAGGAGTGCGCGCTCCCAGCGGGAGCAGCTGGGTCCCCGCCCTGCCTGTGGGGCGGGCGGGGGCGCCTCTGGCCTGGGCAGCAGCAGTCTTGCGCAGCTGACAGCTGTGGAGGCGCCAGGGCCCAGGCGCCCACCACATGGCTTCCTTTTTGATTCTGGCTCTCCCCTGGGCCGGCTGCTCCCCTGCCTTCAGAGCAGCAAAGGGCCAGTGGGGTCCTCGGAGAAGGGCAGAGGAGGGTGGGAAAGGGTTAACGGCACCTGCGCCCTCTTCACGCTTCGTGCTTCTCCTGTGACATTCACTTCAAAGTCACAGGAGGTGCTTCCCTTTCTTTGTTGCATCCCTGTAGACACGAGACTCTGTTTTCCCCAACTGGGAATTCGTATTTCAATGGTTCCGGTGGTTGGGGTCGCGGAGAGGAACTCGGGAAGGAAAGCCGGTGTTTGTTGAGCGCCTCGCCTGCCCAGCACCAGACGCGCACCATTCCAGGTGCTGGGCTGGAACCCGAGGAGCTGGAGTGCGGGACAGAGCTGAAGGCCTCGGCTTACGCGTCCCCTCCCCGCTGCCCCACTATGTTAATATCAACATCCACGAGCCAAGGGCCAGTACCTCCCACCTCTATCCCACCTCCTCCCCAGGGCCCTTCCCCAGGGCAGCGGTTCTTGGTGAACCTCCATAGCCAGGTTCTTCCTGCCCCTGCGAAATAGCTTTGCTAACGGCAGCAGGAATCAGCTCTGATGGGGAGGGCGCAGCGGAGGGGCAAAGCCCCGCTGGGTCGCAGCGGAGGGTGAGGGAGTCCTGTTTTCCTCCCTGCGCCTCCGCTGTCTGGAGCGGCGGCGGGCCTCCCATGGCAGGAGAGCGCCCCCTGCTGCCGGAGCCCCGCCAGCGTCGCGCCGCCAGTTGCTGGGACAGCCCCAGCACAGAGAAGGGTTGTGTCAGGGCAGAGGGGGTCCTCCACCAAGTGGCGGGCTGAAGGAGGATGTAGCCACATCCGCCGGTGGCGCCCTCTGCAGGGCAGGGGAGAGGGGCGGTTCCCTGGGCGGCGTGGGTAAGAAGAGGGTGGGATCTGGTTCCGAACCTGGTTCCTTAACGCACTGCCCGCCAGACCCGGGGTGTATGTGGTTTAACCTCTGGAGCTTCGGTTTCTGCAACATTCAAGGGGGACCATCAACAGCATGTACATCACAGAGATGCTTTGAGGAGATGGTTCATGTAAAGCACAGAGCAAGCCTTCAATAATAATAACTGCTGTTATTGATTCAGCTGACACCTCTACAACTAAGTGATAAGAGAACAACTGACAAGATCCCACGGACAAAAGTCGGGGGATTTGTTTGTTTTCAAAGCATTTTCACCATTAAATAGATCTGATCCAGTTTCATGGGCATATTTGAGAGAAACAACTTTGCCTAAAGGGGAAATAAATGCCAGAGACATTCGCAGAAACATCAACCACAAGCAATTACTGAGCACACTGATCAACGCTCCAAGCTGTGCAATAAAGGAGTCCTGTTGGAGGAGGCTCGGGCCTGCATGATCCATTTTTCCCAGCCTGCTGGGTTATATCCATTAACTACAAATGTGCTGAAACATCACCCATTTAAAACAAAAAAACTACTCCACGTCCCCTGCCTCAAATTTCTTTCCTTTGGACAACAGCGTGGTGATGGGGGGTGGGTTGGGGGGCAAATACAGGTGGAAGAGGGGATAGGGGGGATAAAGGGTGATGGAAAAAACTTAAAAATTAAAATTAAAAAAATTTGTTCTCTCCTCTATGTAGCCAAACTTCTTGGAATACACCCAGCAACTCCGCTTCCTTCGCTCTGTTAGCTCTTTGGCTCTTGAACCCACTCAGTGAGCTGTCTGTGCCCACCACTCACCCCATTTCACCTGCTCTTGTCGTGGGCACCAGTGCCTGGCACACAGCTCATCCAGTGGTCCAGTCTCAGGCCTCATCACTGCGTGCACAGCAACACTGACAGAGTTGAGGGACCGCCCCCTCCTCCTGGGAACACCGTCTTCCTCCCAGCCAGGCCTGGTTCTCCTGCTCCCTGTGTGGCCAGTCCTCCTCTGTCACCTTTGATTGGATGCTCATCTTCTTGGTGTGTAAGTGCTGGGATGTCTTGGACTCGGTGTCCAGGTCTCTTTATTTGCATGTACTCTCTAAAGGACTTCCACCAGCCCCAGGCTTTACCTACAATACACAGATGCCCACGTTTATGTCTCCAGCTCCCTCTCTCCCCGAACTCCAGACTTCTATAACCAGCAGCACCTTCACCATCTCCACTTGGAGGTCCTACAGTCATCTCTCTGGACATGTCCAAATGAAGCTCTTGATTTCCTCGTCTCCCTCTCTCCCACCTGAGTAAATGGCAACCTCATGTTGCAGTTGCTCATCCTCACGTGATCCTCCTCACTGCCTCTCTTTCACATCCTACATGAGGCCATCAGCAAGTCCAGTTCCACCTGCAGGACGGAGCCAGAACCTGCCTGCTCCACGAGTCCTTCTCTGCTACCTCCTGTCCGGCCACTCTCCTCCCCTGGCTGGTCTGCCAGCTTCCACTCATGTTCCCCTGCTGATATTTCCACAGAGCAGCAGATAGAGCCTTTTATAACAAAAGTCAAGCCGTGTCACTTTCTTGCTGAAAACTCTCCAAAGGTTTCCCTTCTAAGAACAGAATACAGGTGACACAAAAGTTAGGGGGAGGGTGCTGAAGGCAGCTCATCAGCTGGGAGGTTAACGCCATAGTCTAGGCAAGTCACGGATAGAGCAGTGGCGGGTGGTGGAGCTGGTGCTGTGGGGTACCCTGGACTGAAGAGAGAGGGGCAAGTCCAGGGAGACTCCCAGATGTGGGGCCTAGGTGGCCCGGCACCCAGAAAGATCATTTGCCATCCTTACCTCCCTTCTCTTCCATACCGTCAGGCTCCGGTCGATCTAAGTGCCCCCAGATCATGCACCGACCAAATCTATCAGCCTCATCTCATACCCTCTCCAGGCCTCAGTCTGCTCATCCACAAATGAGGACAATAATAGTCATTTTGATATGAGCTCATAGTGAAGAACAAACAGCGAGTCTACGGAAAGTGTTTTGGACAGTGCCTGGGACATAATAAGCACTCAGGAAATGCTAGCTATGGTCATCATCCTCAGTACCACAGCCGTCACCACCGTCATCGCTGTCGTCACCATCACATCATGTCCCCACGCTGAGCCACCAAGCTCCTTTCCATCCCCAGGAGCCCTCGCTACGTTCCTGCACCTTCTTCTCCAGGCCTGTGTCCGGCCGAACCTCTTTTCCAGCTTCGTTGTTTTTGGGGGTTTTGTGGGGTTTTTTTGGCAGTTTCAAGATCCCCAAATTTCTGCCCTGGAGGAACTTTTGCCACAAAACTTTAACTCACTCCCAAAGTAAGTCAAATTACAAATGAGAATCCCTCCCTCAGCCCCATAGCATTCTCCTCCTTCCGCATCCACAGCAGATCGCCCCCTCCCCTGGGCAGAACCAAACAATATAATCAGGACAGAAACCCAGTCCCCAGGGCGCGCACTGCCAACCACCTGACAGGCTCGGCTGACACCTGCTTGTTTCTTTTTCCGCTCTCTAAACGTTCGCAGATGTCTGTCTGTTTTCCTCTATTATGTGCCTTCCAGAAGAGGGGGGAAGATCAGATACTTGTAAATATTTTAATCTCTCTTTTCCTTTCTCTTTTGTAGCAAAAGAAGCAGGGGGTGGTTGAGGCGATGTTTCATCTCCTTTGGGGGGAATTCAAGTTGGCAAAGTCTGAAAACAACTTCATTTCCTATCCTTGGGGGAGAGGGATGGTGACTCAGGTGACCAAGAAACCAGAGTGAGCTCTCAACCCCCTACGGGGTGCTAATCCTTCCCCTCCACCAGACTCTGAGAAGCCTGGGAAGGAAGTCAAACTAGGGAGGTGCCAACACAGCTACAGACTGAAGTGAGGACCAGGCAGGGTCCAGTGTGGCCCGTGGTTTCTGAATTGTTGCAGGTCCTGTAAATAAGGAAATTGCCCCCCAGGAGGAAAGGGAAGGAATGACCTAAGGAACGGTCTAAGACAAGATTGGTGGAGAACAGGCATAGACTACAGCATATATTGCAGACGAGACTGCTTTTATACGTATTTCAGGAAGAACCAGAACGCTTGAAACAGGGGGTGCTGCTGTCTCAGGTGTCAGAACCTTTAAAGTTTGTATCTGAACAGAAAAATATTTGCTCTAGAAGGAATGGTACACGGGACACCGTCACTCAAAATTTAAAGACTCAAATCAGGGCTGTCGTGGGAGCACAGATTCATGCAAAATCTTTGAAAAGCCAATTAGCTAAATGAGTCAAGAGCCTTAGAAATATCCGTCATGTTTGACTCAGAAATCCTATTTCTGGGGTTGGATCCTATGGAAATGGCTCCAGATACAGAAAAAGATGTTTGCTATGGTGTTATTTATAATAGCAAAAACAAAACAGCAAAAATAGAAACATCCTACCCATTTATAGGAGGAGAGAGAGAGAAATCAGCTCCCTCTTCTGGGCGAACCATCTGCCAGCATGCCTCTTGTGAAGAGCATGTGATAGAGTTATTCTGTAGCAAGGCTGGAAATGACAGTTACAGAGACATGTGTGTACCCCAGGCCCGTCGGCACAAGGTGACAGGAGCTGTGCACCGAAACACTAGTGGAAGTAGTGGGATAAAATAGATGCAAATGTATTTATGCTTGTGTTTGGTGCTGAGACCACCGCTGGGGTTTTATCCTTTTTTGTTGTTGTTTTTCTTTTCTTCTTCTTTTTTCTCCTGTATTTTCCAATTGTTTTCAAATAGGTTGTTTCACTTTTCAAGTGGAAAATAATTGTTGGTCTTCAAATTGGAAAATCCATCAAGAGCTTTTGCTTTAACATCAAATTGAAAAGTTTGACATGGAAGTCATTTTTCCAGAAGTTTTCTCATTTCACTGTGTAGTCTACTGGTATTAAAATTCTGCTACTCCAAGCGTATTAATGCATCTGTGCTCCCTCAAAATGCCTATGTTCCCTTAGCTTTCATCTCGAAGCAGGAAGGATATTGATTGGGGCAGAAACAATTATGGTAGACACAGGAAGACCCAGAGGAAGTTAACATAAAATCTTTTCACTGCATGACCTGATTTTCCTAAAACAGCACTTTCTCTTGGTCAGATCTTACAGAACCTCGTACATTCCAGGATAGCCTGCAGAGCTGCAGGTATGGGAGGACCACAGCATTGGAGAGGGAGAAGGGTCTGAGTATGAGAAATTATTCCTTTCACACCTGCAGGGATGGTCTGAGACCTGTACCCTGAAAACAGCAGAAGGATCCTGGCCCACGCCCTATGTAACACCTAATACCTTAACACCCTAACCCCACATGGGAATCCCCTCCCAGCAGCCCCTGCAAAAAGAGGAACAGCAGTCAGAAAGGACTGGGGATGACCATCTTGAGTCCTGAAGACACTGAGAGGCTGTCAGGGAATAGCTAGGTGGGTGTGAGACAGGAAGCCCCAGCGGTGCCACCTGAGCCCCTGCTTTGAGTTCTTATTTCAAAGGGCTGACACCCTCTGTCAAAAAAAAAAAAAAAAAAAAAAGCCAGCAAGTCACCAGGGAACCTGGGGAGAGTGAGGTCTTGGCAGGGGGACTGCTGCTTAAAGGGCGTTTTGTTGGCATCCTGCTTGAGATGGCCCATAAGACTTGCCTCTTAATCGTGAGTGCCCTGTTCATGAAAGTGAAGGGGATCGGTCGGTAAATACATAAGGAGATAGGGTGAAAGGGAACTGCCAGCGGAAGCTCCTTGCTTTGTCAGAGACACCCCGGGGCAGCAGCCTCCAGGTGGCTCGGAGGGTGCCGGGTCTTTGAACCCTTTCTCCCCACCCACACCGCTTCCATCCGGAACACCCCACCTCTGCCCTCACAACTTTTGTTCAACAAATAGAAGAGTTGGATTTCTTTTTCAAAAAGAACTTTTATAAGGAAACATTTCAGAGTATCATAAACCCTATACAAGTATATCCTTTTCCCAGATTCAATAATTATCAGCTCAAGGTCAATCTTGCTTCGTGTGTACTCCCACCACCTTCTCCCCGCCCCCCCCACCCCATCAACTGCGTCCCAAGTATTGCATTTTATGTATATATACTTACATATATACATATATGATAAAGTCTTCTTAAAACCATTGCCACTATACCATGCTCAAATTTTAAAAAGCAATAATTCCTAAATATCATCAAATATTCAGGCAGTGTTAACTTTTCCTGATTATCTTATTAACTAGAATCAGGATCCAAATAAGGCTTACAATTCTGATTGACTGCCATGTCCCAAGACAAAGAGCTGAATTCCGAACTCTGAAACCACAA
This sequence comes from Macrotus californicus, assembly GCA_007922815.1. Lineage (NCBI taxonomy): Eukaryota > Metazoa > Chordata > Mammalia > Chiroptera > Phyllostomidae > Macrotus > Macrotus californicus. The sequence continues at coordinate 178,349 of VMDR010000471.1, read as the reverse complement.
ATCCCAAACTTAGGGTGGGCAGCAGAATGGCAGCCTTACCAGCAGCAGACACGAGAGCCGAGTGTTCACTCATGCACGCACGCACCAACACTCGCCCAGCCGGCCAGTGTGCCGGGCCTGTGCACCACACCGGGGTAAACACGAGTAAATGTGGCATTTAAGAGGTTGAGAAATGCTACGAAGAAAGGCGCTACAGGCACCAATAATACAGAGTTGACATTGCTGTAAAGGACAGAATGAGGATCAACAGGTTGAAGAACTAGGGAGTCAGATTTGAGCACAGTAGAGGGTTGAATTCAAATATTGCTGAGCATGAAAAAAGCAGGAATATATGATCCCAAATGAACAGAAAAACCAAACACCAGAAATGACACAGATGACAGGATTTGTAGACCGGGTATTAAAATAGATACTTCATGCCCTGGCTGGTGTGGCCCAATGGATTGAGCGCTGGCCTGTGAACTGAAGGGTCGCTGGTTCTATTCCCACTCAGGGCACATGCCTGGGCTGCTGGCCAGGTCCCCCAGTCGGGGGAGTGTGAGAGGCAACCAATTAATGTATCTTTCACACATCAATGTTTCTCTCCCTCTCTTTCTCCCTCCCTTCCCCTCTCTCTAAAAATAAATAAAATCTTTTAAGAAAATAAAACAGGAACTTCATATGTTCAAGAAGGTAGAGGAAAATGTGATCATAATGAGAAAAGACGTGGAACACATTTTTAAAAAAACACATCTGGAATCAAAAACACTCTGCATGGAATTACTACAGAAGAAAAATGAGTGAACTCAAAGATACAGCAACAAAAACAATGCAAAGTGACACACAGAGGGAAAAAAGACCAAAACAACCGAACTTGGGGTCACTGAGGTGTGACACACATCACACGTGTGTAGTAACTGGAACCCAAAAAGGACAGGAGAAAGAGTGAGGGACAGAATAACTCGAAGAAAAAGTGGCCACAATTTGTCCAACTCTGAAGCAAACTATCAACCCACAGATGCAAGAAGCCCAGGAACAAGAAACTTGAAGAACCCTACATCAAGCCATATCATAATCACATTACTTACAACCAGTAATAAAGAGAAAGCCTTAGAAGCAGCTAGAAAAAGAAAAGACATGGTACATCCAGAAGACTGATGATAAGAGTCACAACAGACTCTTCACCATAAACAATGCAAATGAGAAGAGTGGAGTGACATCTTAAAGGCATTCGGGGGGGAAAGCTACTCGCCTACATTTCTATACACAAAGATCTCTCAGAAGTGCAAGTGAAATGAAGGCCTTCACAGACATCTGACAGCTGAGAGAAGTCTTCCCCAGCAAACCACCAGTGCAATGGATCCTGAAGTAAGTCCTTCAGGTAGAATAAAACTTGTACCAAAAGAAAATCTGGATTTATACAAAGGAAGGGTGAGCCCCAGCAATAGGAAATATGGGAGGAAATATAAAAGTCTTATGACTTAAATCTCCTGAAAGCTAATTGCAAGTTTAAAGCAGAAATAATAACTGTGCATTGTAGAGTTTCCAACATGTGTAGAAGTAAAAGGTACGACAGCAAAAGCACACGGACCAGGAGGGCAGAAGGGGAAGCTCAGTGTTGTGAGGTCCGCACGCCCCACGTGTGGTGCTGGACACTTCCTGGAGGGGGGTTGTGACGAGTCAAAGGTGCACATCACAAACCCGAAGAACCCACTGAAAGGTGATAGGTGAAATCACAAAAAGGACACTTATTTAGCACAAAAGAAAGCATTACAATAGAAATAAAGGAACAAGGAATAGATGGCACATATAGAAAACAAATAGCAAAGTGGTGTATTGAAGCCTAACCACATCCATCGGCACCCCCAATTAAAAGGCAGAGATTGTCAGATTGGACAGAAAAGCAAGACACAACTATATGTTTTTTTTAATAAAGAATCCACTTTGAGTATAAAAAACAAATAGGTTAGGAGTAAAAGGATGAAAAAAGATGCCGTGCTAACGCTGAGCAAAACAAAGGGGGACCTGCTCTAAAATATCAGACAGAGTAGACTCCAGAGCAGGAATACTACCAGGAATAAGAGAAGAGTCATTTCATAATAATAAAGGAGTAAATTCATCATGAGGACATAATAGTCATAAATATTTATACACCTAACAACCAAGCTTCCAAATGCATGAGGCATAATGTCATTATTCACAGTCAACATAATTGGGCACATAAAAAATCAAAAAAGATATGGAGGATGCTTCAGAATTAGTAAGCAATTCACCGAAGTCACCGGACACAAGGCCCGTCTACAGTCTCTTCTTTCACGTTAGCTATTCCAGTGGGTGCACAGTGGTACCACGCTGTAGTTTTAGCTTGCATTTCTAGGAAGGTATTTTAAGATACTTATTCGCTATTCAGACATTTTCTTTTGCAGTGTCTGTACTAGTCCTTTGCCCATTTTTCTACTGGGTTATCTGTATTTTTTCTTTACTGATTTGTAGGAGTTCTTTATCTATTCTGTAGACAAGTCCTTTGACAGATATACATGTGGCAAATATTCTCTCCCACTTTCTGTGGTTCCTTTTCACCTTTGTTCCGGTCGTAAATTTCCTACCCCGCTCTGCTTTGCTTTGCTTTGTGATTCTGGAACTTTGTGACTCTGAAGATAATATTTCTCCTTTGCCAGCTGGCTGGGTGATGTGCTTTGTCAGTGGAAGGGTACTGGAGACGCATCGCAAGGCTGGAAGTGAAAGAGGTACTTGTTTCCTTCTGTTGTTCTGTTTTTGCTTGGCAGCAAATGGAGCTGGGCTGTGCCACAGAGGTGGGCTGCCCTGGCTGCTTGGTGGCGAGCACTCTCAGCCATGTCCTTTGTCGCTGTAGCAGCAGGCAGGGTGGCAGCCATGCCTCCCCCCCCGCTCAGAGATCTGAATCTCAGCCTTGCTGGGCACCCCCTCTCACTTTTTAAGCCCCTTCCTTATTCACTTTCCCGTCAGTCCTGGGGTAGTATCTTCTTCCTGCAGTTACTATCTTTATTGTATCTTAGCATTCTTTTTACCTTTTTAAATAGTGAATCACTTTTTTTTTATATTTCTTTATGTTAAATTTTCCTGTTCATATCATTGGCATAAATTCTGTCCCTCGACTGGATTCTGGCTTACACTCTTGTGATAGTGGCATTTGGTAAATGAAAGTTCTTAATCTTTTTTTTAAAGATTTTGTTTATTTTTAGAGAGAGGGGAAAGGAGGGAGAAAGAGAGGGAAAGAAGCATCGATGTGAGGAAAAAATATCGATTGGTTGCTTCTTGTAAGCTCCCCAACCAGGGAAGCAAACCCGCGACTCAGGCATGTGCTGCGACAGGGGATCAAACTGGCGACCTTTTCCTTTGCTGGACAGAGCCCAACCAACTGAGCCACACTGGCCAGGGCAAAAGTTCCCAATCTTAGCATGCTTTGGCAGCTTTGTGGGGAGTCAGCTGGTCCCCACGTGTGCTGGTCCAGTTCTGGGCTGCTGTCATGCTCCACAGAGCGGTCTTCACACCAGAACCATACAGTCTTGGTCACCATGCGTGTCCTATACGGTCTTAAAATCAGGCAGTATAAGTTTTCCAAGTTGTTGTTTTTTTTCAGAGTTGTATTGGCTATTTCAGGCCCTTTGAATTTTCCTATAAAGTTTCGAAATAACTTAATTTCTATACAAATGTCTCCTGGGATTTTAACTGGGACTGTGCTGACTCTCTAGATCGATCTGGGTTGACCTGGTATCTTGACAATGCTGAGTCTTCTAACCCACGAATGTCGCCTCAGTCCGTTTGCGCTGCCACAACGAGATGCCACAGACTGGATGGCTTCAGCAACAGAAATTTATTTCTCACAGTTCTGCAGGCTGGGACAGCCAAGATCAAGACGCCGGCAAGGTCAGTTTCATTCCGAAGGCTTCTCTCTTAGACTGTAGACAGCTGCCGTCCCACCGTGTGTTCACATTTCCTTGTGTGGCAGGAGAGAGATGGAGGGGAGAGGGACAGGGAGAGGGAGAGAGAGAGTGCTCTAATGTCTCTTCCCATTTGGACACTAATCCTGTCAAATCAGAGCTCCACCCTTCTGAGCTCACTTAATTTTAACGACCTCCTAGAAGGCTCCATCTACAAATATAGTCACATTGGGGGTTAGGGTTTCAACATACAAGGTTTTTTTTTTTGGGGGGGGACATAATTTAGTCCATAGCAAACATCATCTATCTTCCATTTATTGAGATTTTATTTTATTTCTTTCAACACTTAAAAATATTTTTTGGTATCTTGCACATTTTTCAGCAAATATATCCCTGTGAATTTAACATTTTTGATGCTGTTGTGGATGACATTTTTAAAGATTTTTTTCCAGTTGTTTGTTGTTAGTATGTAGAAATACAATTTACTTTTGTACATACTAGACCTTGTATCCTGAAACCTTCCTAAACTCACTTATTAGTTCTTATAACTATCCTCAGGGTTTTCTCATAAAAAAACATGTCATCTGTGAACAAAGGTGGCTTTCTTTCTGAGTTTCCATCCGTGCACATGTCTTTCCTTTTGTCTGCCTGCTTTGCCTTATTGCACCTGCTAGAACCTTTAGTACAACAGAGCATTGAGCAGGTGTGCTGAGAGTGCTCATCCTTGCCTTTCTCCCAGGCCTAGGGAGAACGGGCTCAATGTCTCACCATAAAATGCGATGGTAACTGTAGGTTTTTCTTTTTTCTTTTCTTTCTCTTTCTTTTCTTTCTTCCTTTCTTTCTTTCTTTCTTTCTTTCTTTCTTTTTCTTTTTCTTTTTTTTTTTTTTTTTTTTTTTTTTTTTTTTTTTTTTTTTTTTTTTTTTTTTTTTTTTTTTTTTTTTTTTTTTTTTTGTCGCAAGGTAGTTTTATTTACTTACAGCAATCAAAGGAGACAGGATTCACATCCGAAGTTCTGTCCCCCCAAAGGAGCCTCAGCCACAGCTTCTGTACTCTTTGGTCAGTGACACGCTGATTTTGTTCTTTGCAGTCTGCTGCACTTATCCCATCGAGTTCCTGTCAAACTCATCCTGTTTACAGCTGGTCTGCAAAATACTGTGCTGCATTTTAACATTTAGCAAGAATAGCAGTTAGTAAGAACAGCCCAGATAAACCTTTCAGGTTTTTTCTTAGGTACATTTTATCAGGTTCAGCAAGTTTCCCTCTATCCATAGTTTTCTGAGAGTATCCATCACAAACGGAGAAATTTTATCAACTCTATTTTCCTATTGAGAGGACCACGTAGTCCTCCTTTTTCCTGTTAATGAGGTTAATCACACTGATGGATGTTCAAATATTAAACCAGCCATGCATTCCTGGGGTAAGCCCCACTAGGTCGTGATGTGTTGTCCTTTTCATACATTTCTGGATTTAATTTCATAATGTTTTGCCAAGAATGTTTGCTTATGTTCACAAGGAATACGGTTCTATAGTTTTCTTTCCTTGGTAATGTCTTTGGTTTGGGTATCAGGTATGGTTATCTTCATAAAGTGAGTTGTGAAGTTGTCTCTACTTCTGAAAAAAAAGATATGATGGGTATTTCTTCCTTAATGTTTGATATAATTCACCAATGAGGACATGCGGGCCTTGAGTTTTCATTATAAGAAGGCTTTTCAAATTATAAATTTAACTTTGTGAATAGAATTAAGTTTATTTGGATTTTCTATTTCTTCTTGAGTCAGTTTTGGTAATTTCTTAAATTTTTTAAAAATCCTCACCTGAGCACATATTCACTGATTCTGGAGAGAGAGGGAGGGAGGGAGGGAGGGAGGGAGGGAGAGAAAGAGAGAAACATTGATGTGAGAGAGAAACAGTGATTGGCTGCCTCCCCTATGCGCCCTAACCGAGACCAGACCCGCAACCTAGGCACGTGCCCTGGCTGGGGCTCAAACCCACCTGTTGTGTGGTGTCGAGGATGACACTCCAGCCAACCAAGCCACCAAGCCAGGGCAGTTTTGGTAATTTGTGTCTTAGAAATTCATAAGTCTTCCTTAAGTTGTTGAATTTATTGACATATTGACAATTTATTGACGTTGTTCATATTATTTCCTTATTACCATTTTCATGTGTATGGGCTATACAATGACGTTTCCTCATTCATGGTTGGTATCAGTAATTTGTGTCTGCTCGGTGTTTTTCTTGATCATTCTAGCTAGGGGTTTATCACTTTTATTCACTATTTTTTTTAAATGCCTTTTGTTTTCATTAATTTTCTCAACCATTTGTTTTCCAGTATATTAGTCTCTGCACCCACCTTTATGACTTCTCCCTTCTACTTACTGAGTTTATTTTGCTTCTGGTTTGCTCCTCAGAGTGAAGGCACAAGTCATCCGTTTCAAACTCTCCTTATTTCTGTATAAGCTGCACTTCAGTCGCGCCCCAGATGTCCTGATCAGCTGCTCTCATTATCACCCACTTCAAAATACTTGTGATTTCTTCTTTGACCCAAGGGTTATCTACTTGTTGTTTAATTATCAAACATCAGGAAGGTAGTTTCGATCCCTCCGTATTATTCAAATCTACTCTAATTTCATCGTGGTCGGAGAACATACTCTCTTTTGTGTCAGTTCCTTTACGGTTATTGACTCTTGTTTTATCCCGTCTGTCTTGGTGAAGATCCCCGTGCACTTGAAAGGGTGACCTACTCTGTGCTTCCTCGGGACAGGGCTCTACAAATGTCAGGGTGTCAGTTGGTTGACAGCGCCGTTCAAGTTTCTAGAACCTTACTGATCTCCTGTCCATTTGTTTCTATCAACTACGGATCACTGTTGATGAACAGTTCTGTAAGTTTTGGGTTCGTGTATTTTGAAACTCTTACTAGATGCATTAAGATTTAGAATTGTTAATGTCTTCTGTTTTTAAGCTATATCTTCTCCCTACCGCTGAAGCAAGAAAAAAAAAAAAAAGACAATAGCCAAAAATACCTGTGACTGCATTTTTTCATAAATCCCAATTTCTACATAAACAGATGAGCAAAAACGGAGAATAAAGACCAAGCATAAACCCCCCCCTATAGAGAGACAAGCAGCATCACCATCCTAGAACAGCTTTCCAAACACTTTCCATGAATGTCGCAACCTCCTTTTATGAGCAAATAATCAAACATCTTTCTGTCATTATTATCGGTCAACATCATTTTCAGTGGCCATATAATATTCCGTTATATGGACAAGCATCGTGAACTTAATTTCACGCTACATTTACGTTTATCCCTTTAATGTGAACCTTACAGAGATCCATTCATTGGAATCTCCTTTTCAAGTTTTTTCGCCTTTGTTCTGTTATCTTCCATCTCCATCTCAGTTTAGGGTAATCTAGAGATTTGCTCCGATGGGCTCCAGCTGTCTCCAAGATGTGGTTATAGACGTTTCTGCTCCCTGGGAGGCGGGGCATAGCAGTGTGGGTGTGAGGTGGGGAGGAACCACCTTCAGAAATGCTGCCCCTTTGTAAATCTAGAATGCCTCCCCAATATTTACAAATCACTCCGCACGTGAACACTTGGCCCAGGCCTTTCTTTTGGCAGAACTCAACCTGAAGACAGCACCCCAAACCCCACTGAAAGCTTTACTCAGGGTGACTCCCCCCAGTCCTCACCCATACTGCTTCTCCCACTTCCCAAACCCCAAAACAGTGGTGTGTTTTTGAACAGCTTGCCACCCGAACATCTATGCCCGCACTAAAAGAATAATAGGCGTTTTTATTCACTTTACAAAAGAATTCACAACAGGGTTCTCAATATAGGGAACTCCACTGTGCATTTAAAATAAAATTACAAAATTTTACCCCCCAAAAAATGACCTGGAGCAACTTTTCCAGAAATAATATATCCTATATAAAGCAGTGCCCCATATAGCAACCCAATAGTCCCAGACTTTGAAATCCCTCTCTGTGAAAGAGGCTTTCTCCTGGGGCCCCCTGGTAAGTTTCTGACCCTTTTCCTCAGCCCCCTGTCATACCCTGAAGGGAGTTGCCATGGTGACCATAGGAGGGTGACCTCTGAAGTCACTCAGGCTCAGAAGAAAGGGTTTCTGCCAGTGTGGCTAAGAAGCAGGGAGCTGAGATGCAAATGGCCTTCCTCTTGGTCAGTTGGGCAGGCATTTAACTAGTTGAGCCTTGGAGACGTGCGGGAAGTCCTCAAACAGCCTCTGATGCGTGGGAGCTGACACTGAGCTCCCCCTGGTACTCGTGAGTGGAAGTGTGAACAATACACCTCACCAAGCCTGGTTCAGACAGCTGTGTGCCCTCAAAGAAAGGCCATCCCCAGGGAGGCAGGTTGGGATTGAATGGCTCTAATTAATTTATTATTGGAGTTCATTGATATAAAGAGAGGGTCACTACATATGTAAATGATGCTGTTATATCCCAGGGTCCAAATGCACTTAACCAAGGAAATGAAAACTATCTCACGTTTGTTTAATTAGCTTATTTTAATGCAAGAGAGGCCAAGGAGGAGCAAATAGGCCTGAACACAGGAACTCTCCCACTGGAACTTGCCTACTGGATTATTCCTGGCCCCCCTCAACACCCAGACCCTGCTGAACACTCTCTTCAGCACTTTTTAAAAAATGTTACTAATATTTGCAATTCAAAAATCACTTGTGCCCATTGTAACAAATCAAACAACACAACATTTTTAAGTTACTGTCTTCCCTTCAATTCCAATCATTTGAGGTAATCAGTATTAACATCCTAAAGTATTACAGCCTTCTATATCTCTTTTTAAATCACTCAAATGCACACAAACCAACCCCCAGTACCCCTCACAGGTTTTAACATTGCTCTTGCTACTTAACTTTATATTGTGGTGTAATGGGGATTCCTCCGGGTCAACATATGTGGATCAAATTCTTTAATAACTCCAAAACATTCTCTGTAATATCCTGTTCTATAACATTCTCTAGTAGTATAATTTGTTCACTATTACCCTATTGATGGACAATTCTGACTGGATCCAGCTTTTGCTACTATAAAAAGAGGCAATCTTATAAGAATATATACAAATATCTTATTGTATATATATAATATATCTTAGCGTGTATGCCATATACACTATATATGCGTTATGCCGATGTTATTCCTGCTATAGAATACACCCTCAAAACTGGAGTCAAAGGCAGTGTTCATTTTCACTCCCAGCAGCCACCTTGAAATTACTTTCCCAAAGGCGTTCAGCAGCGTACGACAGGCCCTGTTTACCCACGCACTAGACCACACTGCATGTTATCAATCTGTAATTTTGGCCAATCCGATGAGTAAAAATTGCATTAATTGTTGTTTGATTTTCATTTCCCTGCCCACAAGCAGAGCAGAGTGTCTCTTCCTATGCTTATTGCCCATGCACACTCTCTCACCTGTAAAATGCCAATGCTCGTTCATAGCTCTTGTCCACTTTTTTTAAAGTTTCGTCTTTTCCTTATCAAGTTATACATTAAGGATCTCATTTACTGTCTGTCATAGGTATCGTCATCAGTGTTTTGATTTAGTGGGACTGGGTCCCTGTTATCCCTTCCCTGTCAGTTTCACTTGTGAATGTCAGCTTTCGCCATTTTTTCCAAGCGGACGGGCACAGGTGTGGGCTTAGGAGAAAGCACCAGTGACTAGAACAGAGAGGACATTCAAGTGACCAGAGCAGCAAGCTCGTGCTGGGAGGCCAGAAATATGAGGTGGGGCCACATTTAGCCTCCACGATACTTCCCATCTGATAGAGAAGGAAGCAGCAGCTTTTCCAGAAGGCGGCCTGTTTCTTTGTTCTGCCTTCAGTGCCCACCCTCCTCTTGGAACAGAGCCCTTCCCCCGCATCCCTTCCACCAGCTCACTCCTACTCACCCTTCAAACCTCAGCTCCAACGTCCCCTCCTCGAAAGCCTTCCTTGATCCACCCACAAGCTGACCTGGAAGCCCTCCCGTGGATAATTCTCTTCTCGCTCTTGTCATGTCATGTAACCCACTGGCGTGCCCGTCGGTCTCCCTGCCTGGGTGAGAGTTCCTTTACAACAGAACTCCCTTTGTCCACTCCCAGGGCCTCGCCCTTTTGTGAGGGCTCCGTTTGCTCAAAGAACGGCTGGAACAGGTTAGCAAACTTTTCTTGGTCACCCCTATGCCAGGCGCAATGGGGTGACAGAAGATTTATAACACATGATCCCTGATGTCAGAGTGAGTAGACACTAGCTGAGACATAAGAACACACTAAAACGGAAACAATAGCACGTGAGACCGACTACTTAGTGCATTTTCGTGGACTATGTAACTGAGAATATAGGTGTAATAGACGTCCGGGGTCAAGGGGTCAGGGGAGAATCATGGGGAACGTGGGACTTGATCTGGACTTGAATGTGGGTGGGATGCGGGTCGGGAGTAAGCAGAAGCAAGGGCAGCAAGGTAGGGGCAGCACTGAGCAACGGTGTGGGACTAGAAAAGAGCCCATGGCGGTTGTCAAACAGCAGGGAGGTTAAACGGACCACAGGGGAGAGTCGATGCTGGAAGGAGGAGGGAGACAGAAAGAAACAACATGTAGCTTCCCAGCAAAGAATCTCTGGGGAGTATATGATGAGCATGCATGCTACCTCCCTAGATCTTGCTGGCTGGTTGTAGCACTCTGCCCTCTACTCTAAAGACGTGTTCACATGCCTGTCTCACTAAATGGTAAGCTCCTGGCCTGGACTGTGATCTGCAGAATAATGCCCCACCATCCCCAAAAGATGTCCGTGTCCTAATCCCCTGACCCTGTGAATGCATTGTGTTAAGTGGCAAAGGGGAATTAAGGTCGCTAATCAATCTTAAAACAGGGAGATCATCCTTTCTTACCCAGGTGGACCCAATGTCATCCTATGGATCCTTCACAGTGGAACAGGGAGACAAAAGAGCAGAATCAGAGAAAGCTGTGACGGTGGAAGAAGGTGAGAGAGATGCAGTGTGGAGAAGGGTTCGGCTTTGAAGACGGAGGGACGAGGCAACAAGCCAAGGAGTGCCAGCAGGCTCTAGATACTGGAAAAGGCAAGAAAACGGTTTCTCCCCTAGAGCTTCCAGAAAGGAACACAGCCCGGCTGATACATTGATTCTGGCAGCCCGGTGAGACCCGTTCCAGACTTCTGACCTCCAGGACTGGGAGATAACAAGTACGTATTGTTTAAGCCACTAAATTGGGGATAATCTGTTACAGCAGCAATAGGGAGCTAGCATACGAGGGTCTATGTCCCATTTGCATTTATACACACACATAACCCGGCTCCACCTAGTACAGTGTTCAGTAAATGCTTACTTAGTGAAATTGCATAAAGAATTCCTCATGACCCAACATCCGTCCCAGAAAGCACAAAGCAACTACATCAACATCCACGGGCTGAGAGCCCCGGGCTCTACATCCTTTTGCTCTCAGCACAGCTTTCGTTTTTGTTATGATCAACAACCCCAGAGCAAACATCTTTCTTCTGGTTTTGAAGCAATTTGTTTACCCTAAGTGGAATTCCCAGGTCAGAGGCAATGGACATTTTTTTATGGCCCTTGACCCATTTTGCCAACTTTGCTTTCCGGAGGGTTCAAGCTCATTTACATGCTCACTTGTAATCCAGCACCACCCTCTACCACCACTGAGCCCAGCGGGCCCTCCTGCCCAGCCTCCTCCCTGCACATCAGACCTCATCCTGCTCTCACATCAGCCAAGTCAGTGCTGGCCCCAAGATGTGACGGGGCCTCCCACAGTGAGTAGGGATCGTGACCATTTGGCTCTGGTGCCCTTCAGGGTGGCAAGAACGACTTCTCCACAGCCACGAGGAACATTCCTTAGGGACAATGCTGGCCCGGAGGAAGGAACCGGACACATTCCTAGTTTATTTTTAGTCAGCAATTACAATGAAAGATTTAAAAAAAAAAAAAGAGAGTTACAAGAAATGATCTGCCTGTGTTCCGGAAGCTGGTAATTTTCCAATGTCCCCAAATAGGTAGCCTGGGAATTAGAGCTGACTGACCCAGAGGGGAAAGCTGCTTAATTTGAAGGTCTGGTTCTTTCTTCCTTTTTGCAACCTGCTGGTTGTTGTTTGGGGTTTTATTTTTGTTTTTAACGAGTCTTGTGTTGCCTCTGCTACTAAGAGCATCGTGGCAGCAAGAACAAGGTTAGTCACTTTGCACCTGCTTCCATCTCTCAGGACAGAGAGAGACCTGCAGGCCACACATTCCCTCAGGAATGACGACCTTCCCTTTTCAGGGAAGAAAATGGATCACCAACAACTCTGCTCGCCTGTGCTTCCTCACTCACAATGGTCTTACTGGTCTTGAGCGTGGAGAAGATTGTTCAGGCATGGAGAGGTGACCGGGTAGGAGGGGCCAACACAGGGCCTCCCGGAGACTTTGGGATCAGAGGCTGCTGGGAAAGTGAGCCATTCTTGTCTTGGCCTCTCCAATGTGGCCAGGCGGTCTGGTGGCTCGTCACTCCCTTTTTGCCCTCTGCCCTTTTCCCTCACCCAGCCCCCATTGCACATGTGCCCATGTGAAACAGGGCACTGAGAAAGGTCCTATGGCACCCAGAAGCACAGTCCGGGACCTTGGTTTTTGCCTGCAGAAGCTTGTTTCCAGAATGAGAAACGCGTTGGAGATCTCACTGCAGTCCTGTCTTCTTCCCAGGCTTCCCTCGTGACTTGGGGCCTTCAGTCCCCGGGTCCTCAGGTTCTCTCTCTGGAGTGAAATGGCCAAACAGCCCTGCTTCCCAGGGAACGAGCACACGGCGCGCCTTGGGAGCAAAGAGCAACAAATATCCATGAATCCACCACTGAGGTGGCAGCTGCAACAGCTGACAGAGCGAAGCCTCACCAAGTCAGAGCCCGGACCCTCCACGGGGCCTGCTTCCTGCTGCCTCCCAGCCACACTCCGACAGAGCAGAGCTGACCTCCCGCCTCTGCCGGGGTCCCAGGCCACGGCCCAGCCCGTGAATTTTCTTTGGCACTTTGAGGCCCCCACTCCCCAGGAGGATTCATGAGACCTCAGCAGGAAATGAGAAACATATTTTTAAATCAGAAGGGGAAGCCATGTCTTTGTGTCAGCTAGGTGGCTTGGAGCCAGGGCTGAGAGACTGTGGCGCATTTCTCCTCACAGACAGCAGGTGCTCTTCTAGATGTGGTTATGGCAACAAAATAAATGACGGATAATTGCTTTTGTGACAACTTGCCAATTAAATTAGACTCAGCAGAATAACATAATGACAATTTGTTATGCTCCGGTGGGCACTAACATACCAATCATAATTAAATGCTATGACTGAAATAGAATACGGCTCAATGAAGGAATATATAACCCCAATTCCCTCTCCGTGAAACATTATAGGTTGAGGCTTGATTTTAATTTCAGGAAGATAATGGCATTAGTGCATATCCAAGTGGGTTTGTGGAGAGGCCTGTGGCGAGCAGAGATGGGTCTGAGTGGGAAGATGCGGCCTCTGAGGAAATGCCCTGGGGGCTGAACTCCAAGGTCACACGGAAGAGTTGAGGAGCCCCTGGCTGTGAGGACAGTGCTCCATGGGCTGTGCCTGGCCCTGTCAGCCCAGCTGGGCAGGGACAGCAGGAGGCCTTTGTCAATGGCTTCTGCAGTAATGTGGCCTGTGCCATGGCAGCTCCAGGGTCCCCCTAACACCAGAACGTTCCAGAGGCATGAGCTGGAAGGAGAATCCTGAGCTCACAGTTCATGACTGAGGGGCATGGAAGGCCTACATAGTGCCAGGCACGTACTTGGTACTCTTCATCCAGAGGCATTGTCTCCTCACAACACCTAACGAAGCGAGGAACTAGCCTCAGAGATAAGGGACCTACTGAAAATCACGGTCAACTCAAAGCCAGGTTGTCTGCCTTCAAAGGCCCTTCCTCCACCTGCCCACCAGGCTCTTCTCCCCACACACTCGCTGGCTGCCTGTCACAGCTATGTCAATAAAAATGAGGGAAGAAAACACGGGGGAAGCCCTGGAGCAGGCCCTGTGGAGATAAAAGGTCTGTCCACTCCACGCTGATTGGACCAGCAGTGAACAGCTGACCCAACACAGGCCGATCAGATGCTCGCTCTGGGAGTTTTGCACGTGAACTACCTCATTTCCATAGAAAGGTCATAAATGTGCACATCTGTCTCAGTCCATTTGAGATGCTCTGACAGAATACCACCGGCTGGCTGCCTTATAAACAACAGACATTGACTCCCCGCAGTTCTGGATGCTGAGAAGTCTAAGACCAACATGCCAGTAGATTCTGTGTCTGGTGGGAGCCACCGCCTGATTCACACAGCCGTCCTCTCCACCTCCTGCCTCACGTGGCAGAAGGGCAAGGGAGCCCTCTGGGGCATCTTCTGTAAGAGCACTAGTCCCATTCGCTCCACACTCATGACCCAATCACCCCCAAAGTCCCCACCTCATAACACCATCACATTGGGGACTGAGATTTCATCGGCTTAATGGCAACGTAAACCCTCAGTCCAGAGCAATATCGATTCCGTGAGATCTCCCTGATATTATAATACACACACAGCACATGCAGCACACAAAGGCAGCTACGCAACTTCAGAAATTGGACCTGAGCTGGACATTCTGAACAGTAACATGATAGAATATTTGGATTCACTTTAGATAATCCATTGGTGGGGAAGGCAAGTGATTGGGGTGAAGAAGGAAGAGCCAAGGGTTGAAAATTGTTGCAACCAGGTGATGAGGCTATCTTTACTTTTCATGCACTTGAAATTTTCTGTTATAATAATGGCTTACATTTTTAAATACTGTTTTTTTTTAAGATTTAAAAAAACGGAAACATGCTTTGTGTAATATTCTTCGATTAGCTTCTTTCTTTGCCTAACAGCTTGTCGTGGACACGGTTCCAAGTCTCCACAACTTATCCAGCCTCTCTTACACTAACGGGTTATTTGCAGTGTTTTTCTATAACAAATAATGCCAAGTAAACACACTTAGGCAGGCATCTGTTCTCTCTTAAAAGGTTTTCTGTACGACAAATTCCTAAAAACATACTTTCTAGGCCAAAGGGCCAATGTGTTTTCAATTTGACTGAATTGCCAAATTCTTCTTGGAAAAACTCTATAGCAAGCTTCCATTTCAACTGTACGGGCGTTTTTACCTGTACCCTCCCCAACACCCAGCACGAGCAATCTGGTTGACTTTCGCGGGTTGCGACAGGAAAGCAACCTCTAGGATGCGTTGTTTCCATCCTTGCCGAGGTGGAGCCTCTCCATGCTCCGCAGGCCACACGTGCTCCTTCTTGTCGCCCCTCCGTTGTTCTTGCTCATCTGAGCTCGGGGTGTCTCCTTCTCACTGAGGTGAAGCAGCCCTCTGTGTGTCACAGGGTTAGCCTTCTGTCTCGCGTACACGTCGGACACGTTTTCGTGCGTTCCTAAACTCTCACCTGGGGCGTTCACCATACAGAGGCGGCTGTCATTGCTTTGGGTCGTCAGAGCTTCCCCTGCTGTCTTCCGGGTTTCGTGTCACATCCAAAAATGGCCCTGTATTTTCTGCTAGTACTTTCATAGTTTTCTTTCTTATTTTGAGATTTTTAAAGCCTATTTGGGATGTATTTTGAATATGGTACCAGATAAAAAAATACAAATTTTCACTGAAATTCAGGGCCTGCTCCAAACGCAGGTTATTCCATCAGCCATCTCTGCCCGCTGATGCGAAATGGACAAAAGTAAGTCCTCGCTTAATCTCAGTGGGTTCTGTGGCTTTAAGTGGAACGGCAGACAATGAAACCAGCTTTACCATAAGCTAATCGATATAAACAAGAGTTAAGTTCCTACAGCATCTCATCAATGTTATAATGAAACAACATTGAATGAAATGGCATTTTTCAAGGACCTGCTGTACTTAATTCCTACATATAATGTATTTTTTCTAGACTCTCTGTTGTACCCCTCTGGTCTAGTCCTATACCTGCTTTTTAATTATGATTGCTTTATAATGCATTTGATGGCTAGTAGATATATCACATTCTGATATTTCAACATTTTTATTGGCTATCCTCATGCATTTATCCTTCCAGGTGAACTTTATTATCAAGTTATGAAGTTAAAAATACAAACTGCAATGGGATCTGATTAGAATTGCCTTAACTACATGTGTTAAGTTGGGAAGGACGGTCCAAGCCTCTCTGGGTAAAAAGAAAAAACAAAAACCATATATATAGATTCCTACACAGACCTCAGATGCCACGGCTGAAGTCCAGCAGGCTCAGAATCAGTTCCAGGATGATCCTTCCCAACCCCATGTCCCCCTCCACTCAGCCTGCTCTGTATTCAAATCCTGCCTTTTCTTCCTATTGGGCTCCAACTCTGATTCCTACTTGCATATGATTTATGTGTTTCTCTGGCCTTCCAACCACGTCCTGTTCTCCTAGCATGGCGTGGCTGGTCCTCTTCCTCTCTGAACTGTTCTGTAATCTGTTCCCATCCACTGAAGCTGACCAGCAGGGTCAGGATTAGACAATGTCTTCAGTGCCATAATAATAGAAAGAAACTACGGAATCTTTTAGCTCTAACTCCCTTTTGTGACTTTATTTCCATAAGACAGATATGGGGTTTTGAATTTTCTTTTTGAGCAATAGTAACAGGTAATACCCTTCCCTGTGTCCTACAGAGAAGTGGAAAGGAAACATTCTGGGGCTGTGCTCAAGATCCCACCAGTTCCAGAAAAAGAGTGTCTTCAAGGGGACTGGGAAGGTTATCCTGGTCCACTGGAAATTTCTCCCGTCTCCTGATATTAGATTCCCATGGGTGTTTGACTGGGCCAGGCTGGGTCACCAATCTGTACTTGGATGACCTTGAGAGTGAGTGACCCCTTAAATCTGGGCCCTTGGTTCCTCACTTGCCTCACCCTTGTCCTAGCCCTGGAGTTTGATTCCTTGTGGCAGGTACTGTGGTCCTCCTCTGCCCAGATCCCATCCACCCCATTCCAGCTGCTGGGACTCTCAGCTGATGGTGGCTCACAGCTGCATGCCTCAGTGGGAAGTACTCTGGCTACAGGGAACTGCCTTATCCAGAATTACACCCCTTCTAGGGGCAGCCCATGGCCAAGGACTGACTGAGGTGGGGATGCAAATGCTCCGCCTCCTTGTCTCAACTTGGAAGATCTCAGAAGAGCTACTCCAGCTCCAGAGCCTCAGTCCTTACCACCAGGCAAGAAGCACCACACTTGGGAGGGCTCATCAGGTTCTAGAGGAGCCACAGTTCACGCTTTGGAACACTACTCTAACCCACTTACCAGGTAACACAAAAGGCTGCCAGCTTTGAGTGGGAGCCAGAGCAGGAAGGAGCTCCTTTCAGATTCAGGCAGACCTGCCTCCTGAGCTGTAGGACCTGGCAGGCTTGCTAGAACTAGAGTATCCATGATGGAAACAGACACAACACAGAGTTCCCAGCAAGGCCCGGAAGAGAATGATAGTATCCGTGCCTGTGGTTCTGAAGCCAGCCATGACATCTGCAGGGAAAACTGCATACCAGTTGAAAAGCAGCTCCAAGATGCTGCGGGACCCTGGTACAGATGAAGTATCTGACCAAGTGACACCAAGTGACACCAAGTGACCAGGCAACCAGGGCTGGTTTTCATCAGATCCACCTACTCACAGGGCAGGCAGGACCAGCAGAGACTCGTCATAAGACCAGCACAGGTGAGCTTCAGGAACAGGTAGGCCCAACACACATGTCACACGCCAGTGTTACCTCAGCCCTCTCCTCACACGTGGCCAGCTGCCAGAGGAGGAGAAAATCCGAGCCAAGTTCATAGGTAAGTCAGCTCAGTACATACCAGGGAGCCATGGCTGCTGGTACTCGGAGGCAGGGAAGGTACGTTTGCACCCGGATGATCCACTGGGGCATTTCTTAGTGTTTTCATGCCCAGTTTTAATGATACATGGACAAGTACAGCAGCAGCCAAGGCTTGAAAAGTGCATGGCAGCCTAAAGGTCAGAACCCTCAGGAATGAGAGTCTGGGTCATCCCACCAAACAAGCCACTTAGACCAGCCCTGACTAGTGTGGCTCCATGGGTTGGGCATTGTCCAGCAAAATGAAAGGTCGCCAGTTCAAGTCCCAGTCAGGGCACATGCCTGGGTTGCAGGCCAGGTCCCCAGATGGGGGCATGTGAGAGGCAATCATGTTTCTCCCCCTCTCTTTTTCTTCTCCTCTCTCTATATAAATAAATAAAATCTTTTTTAAAAAAGCCGCTTAGACCAGCAGAGGCACTAGCCAAGGGTAAGAAAAATCTAGCACAGGTGATAGGGAAGGAACATACTGAGTATCAGAGTCTTGAGATCAAATGAGCATCAGGAGCTGCAGTCTGTCCCACTAACCCTTCTCTTGTCAGCGTCCCTAAGGACACAGTCCACAACCCTGGAGAAGCCATTACAGAGGGGGCGACTTCACCATAAGAAGCAAGTGAGTCTGAGCAGCTCAGAGGATGCTCTGTCATGGATACCGTCCACCAAGATCCTTCCCTTCAGGGCCACCGGCCCATCCCCCAGCTGCTGAGAATACCAGCTGCTATTAGCTCAGAGCTTCATCCTTCACTGGACGTGGCCTCACCCAAGGTACATCCTCTCCCAGGGACAGTCCTAGTCAAAGACTAGCTGATGGGGGTGGCACAAAGGCCCGGTTCCCATACCCTGGGACAACTCTGAAGGGCCACCCCACTTGCCAAGGTCTCTATGACAGCCACGTTAGGGGACATCCTCTCCCTCTGCCTAGACCTGCCTTCCTTGTTCCCTTTCGGGTATATCTCCCAAGAACACTCCTAATTAAAGTTTTACAGGCAGCTCTCCACCTCAGAGGCTGCTTCCAGGGAAGCCCACCTACGCCATCCCCCAAGCTCAGGCAGAAATACTGAGAAACTCAAATGAAGCTGACTCGGTTCCTTGACCCAAGGAACCCCAACAACTTCACGGCAACCTACTGATCGTTAGTTAGCCCTCGGACGACCTTCACAAGGGTTGTTTCCAACCTGTCCCCTCAGCAGGATTCAAGGAAATTACCCAGAGAAAGAGGAATGCAGCCTCCACCACACGGCATTGATGACCTCCACTCTTGTGCCCTTTTCCTCACTTGAAATCATGTGACTTTGGAAAATTTTAAATAATAGTAAAGCCTTTAGCAAGACAAGGACAAACCCAGGGACTTCTGCTAGAGAACATGACCAAGCTTGTCCTTCAGAAGGGAAGGGAGAGAGATTAGCATTTACGATGTCTACAGGGGGTTCAGTGTTGTACAGGAATATTTTTAGTAAATGATAGAGAAAAACGTAGCAAACAGGCTGATTGATTGACAGACAACCCAATTTTTAATCTGGACGTCTTTAATAAAGTCTGCCACGCAGGATTATCAATCTTATCTCACCTGGATTTCTACCCTTCACAAGGAGATGGCCTTGACTTTAGAGGCCGGGACAAGCGGCTTCTCTACGCAAAGGCTCACTGTGAATGGCCAAGCCCCCGCAGCCCTGCGTCGGTCCCCAGGAACTGAGTCTCACCAGCTTTTCGCGGGAAGATAGTTTTTCTGACTAGTCACAAGAAGGAGATCAACCTCTTCACATAAAGCCTTCCTGTATTTAAATGCAAGCAAAACACAAGTGCCAGCTTCACCAGGATGCTATAAAGCTCCTCCAAGAAGCTAAAGTCACAACAGCGAGTTTCACGTGCTGGACGAATGCAAAGCTCTTTCCCTTCAGGGTCTCTGTTCATTCTGACAACCTCTTAAAGCAGGTGCAGTACTGTTTTTACCTCCACTTTGCAGATGGGCAAATTGGGGATCTGAGAAACCATGTGACTTGCCCACGGTTACAAAACGTGTCAGAGCTCAAACCCCAACCCAGTCCGTCTGCGGGAAGAGCTGGTGTTTTTATTTTTTTAAGATGTTATTTACTTTTTAGAGAGGGAAAGGGAGGGAGAATGAGAGGTACAGAAACATCAGACGTGCTAGAGGAACATTGACCAATGGCCTGGGGACCTGGCCCATGACCCCGGCATGTGCCCTGACCAGGAATCAAACCACCAGCCTTTCAGTTGATGGGCCAGCCCTCAACCCACTGAGCCACACCAGCCAGAGCAAGGGCCTGTGTTTTTAACTGTGATGTTATATCCAATATCCTAAGGATTTTAGCAATGTCATCTACACATTATAGCACCATTGGCATTTACATTTCAGAGACTTACGTGTCAAATTTAATATATTTCTATGACAATTAGAAAATGTGAAAAAATGGGGTATACACACCTTTTTTGTGGGCTAGGGATGTGGCATATTATTTGTTGTCTGTTTTTAAGATTGTCCAGTCAACTGGCCTAAAAGTATTTCTTACTTCTATATTAATAATAAAATTCAAATTATAATTTTTTAAAGTCACAAATAAAAGCCAAAAGGAATTTCTATGGTTACCATGCTTTGTTGAAAATAAACATATCAAAAAAAAAAAATAGAAAAGAAACATATCACAGATAGGATAATGTCTTTTGTAGTTTGCCTAATACCAAGTCAAGTGAGATTTCCACATGGAATTCTGCTGCCCAGAACTTCTTCTTCTGGGGACAGGAGGGTGGAATGGGCGGAGAGGACAGTGGCTAGACAGCTGCATATGTGTCCTCTAACAGCTGCTTTTTTATTGTTTTTCTGTTCTCTGGAGACATCTTCGAGCTCATCTTTTACTTATAATAAGGAAGAAAAGTCATTTATTGTTTGTAGTCTGATGGTTTCAGTATCTCAAGTCTCTACAGACCTGGTTCTATTTTCTGTTCTTGCTGGTTCTCACTCATGGAGCGGGGTTTCCTGGTGTGCCTGGCAATGACTGACCATAGTACAGTATTTTAAAAAAATTTATATGAATAATATGAGGCCTAATATAAAAGTACCTCTGCCCAGAGACCTGCTTCCCTAATGTGTTGGAGCCACACCAGTCTGGACCCACCTTAAACCAGTTCCAAGGCCTATGGTTTCCTGTACCTGGACAGTGTGGGTAATCAGAACCTGGGTTGTAATTCTGCGTGAAGGCCACTCTACCTCCAGGTCACCCCCATCCAATGATGTAGCTCCGGGGGTCCCAGCTTACTGTGGAGAGGGCCTCCTCTCCCTGGGCTGGCACCTGACTTCCATCCTGCCTCCTCTTCCCAGTGGGCTGCAAGACCACCCAGGATCTCTCAGGGCAAAAGCGGACTCTGTGTTCACTCCCCTCTCTGGTTCCTATTCTTTTACCCCTGTTGACCTGGTCATTTCTTACTGTCTTGTCAGCAATTTAAACCTATTTAAGATGATTTCAAAAAATATTTTAGGCAGCATTTACAGTTGTCTCCAGTGGGAGAGTTGGCCTAAAGAGTTTGGCCCACCATGACTAAGAAGTCTCATCCTACAAGTTTCTCAAGAAACAACTGACTCAGCTGGCCAGGCGCTCAGTTGGTTAAAACATCCTCCCGTACCGCAAACGTTCACGTGTACCTGGGTTGCAGGTTCGATCTCCCGCCAGGGTGCATGCGAGGAGCAACTCATCAGTGTTTCTCTCTTCCCCTTCCTCTCTGTCTAAAAAAATCAATAGACATATCCTCAGTGAGGATAAAAAAAACAAAGAAAAGGAATAATCGACTCAGACCACATTTGAGAGCCTACTAATACTTGAAGTTTGATTTATGTGTCTT
This sequence comes from Macrotus californicus, assembly GCA_007922815.1. Lineage (NCBI taxonomy): Eukaryota > Metazoa > Chordata > Mammalia > Chiroptera > Phyllostomidae > Macrotus > Macrotus californicus. The sequence continues at coordinate 156,717 of VMDR010000471.1, read as the reverse complement.
AAAACAAAATGATATGATTTTCAACAAACATACCTTTAACTGTGCTCGCTGAGGCCTGCAGTTCAGAGAAGAGCTGATGTAGGGTCCCCACAGGAAGGGGGTGTCTGGGGGTGGGGAGGGAAGAGTCACCCCAGCCTCAGGCTCCCTGGCCATGTCACTGAGCAGCTACATGACATCAGCCAACAATGCCAGTGCTTGGCTGGTTTCCTCAGCCAGAAAATGACAATAATAATAGCAGTGCCTGTCTCATAGTGTGGTCATGGGGATGAAATGAGATTAAACAAAACATGCAGAGCCTTTAGCACAGCGTTAAGTGTCTGAGAACCATGATGAGTATTATCGTCCCTAAGACGCTGATGTCCTCGGACACACGCTCACAAGACTGTCCCTCTTCCCCACATGTGCACACAGTGGAGGACCACGGCTCTGGTTGATGATGATTTGAATAAATCACTCAATTCCAATGGTCTGGTTGCTAAGGACACCATTCTGAAGACCTCAAAGGCGGGCCTCCTGGATTTCATCTCCCTTAGCTCGTTCTGTGACCTGCCCATTGAAAGGACAACAATCATTCAGACGTGGACAGGCCCTGGGGACCCACCTGATGTAAGGCGCCCCTGCGGCAACGTGGCAAGTTGTGGTATTGGGATACGGGAGGAGGCTGTTTGAAAATAATCAAAAACTCTCTCAGGAAGCCCAATTATATTTTTACATCAAGAATCGAAATGCTGGTGCCGCAGCCTTCAGCCTATCATTCACGAACCTTTTATCCTGTAATTAAGCCAGATCTGCTGCTGGGCTAATTCTTCCCTGAATGACACCACCCTTTGAGCCAGCCCGTATGTCGGCAGAAGACTTTACTCTGATGATCTATTACACCAATACATCACCGCGGTGAGCTGCCTCCTTAATGATTTATCCATAACACATCATCAGAGTGAGGCACACATAATATATTGCTCAATAAGTCTGCGGTGGCCAAGGAGGAAAGCCATGAGCAGCGGCCGAGTCAGTGCCCTTACATGGCTAGTGTCAGCCCGCGGGGCCCACGCTGGGCTCTGCCTCCCTAAACAAATGTTTGTGTAGGTGGGAGGGCTCTCGTGCCAATAGGCTCTTAAAATATGAAGAACCATGACCTTAAGAAAGGCCTATAAATCCAGAGCCGAAAAGGCCCTCCGTGGGTAGCAGAGTCTACCCCTCTGAGCCTGTCAAATAGATAGAAAGCATTTTCTCTAAGCTCTTACTTAGCAGAAGGCCAGGGCCACTGCACTGCACAACTCCAAGGGGCGTTATTGCTTTGTAGTCTGTGCAAATGGTGCCCCCTACAGTTGTGCAACGTGCAGCCTGAGCCACCTCACACAGCAACGCTGTATGAGGCTCCGGTTAAGAGCATAGTCTCCAGCCACATTCTGCTTCATTTGAATCAAGGTTCGGGGAATAACCCTATTTCATGGGCTTGGTGTCAGATTGAACAAGGTAAGGTATGTAGAGTGCCTGTCACACAGGAAACACTCAGCAAATGTTAGGCACGATGGACAGCAACCGTAACAAATCCTGAGAGCTGAGACACCTGCAGGTCCAGGGCTGGGCAGCAGGCAGCCCCGTGTGTTGTGCTCTCCACTCTGCGGGGCCCTGTCTCATTTTTATGTACTTACGGCCTCCTTCATTCAAAAGAAAAAGGAGGGTGAATGGACAAAAAAATGTTAACAGAAGGATACAATGAGGTCTGTCCAGAAAAAGTCCAGCCATTGTTTATAAACATTATTTACACAACATCGATGTAACCTGGCAGCCAAAGAGAATGGACTGGAATGTACATGTGTGAACAATGATGACTTCACTGTACTAGTCAGTGGGGGTGGTAGATGCTGAGTGAGCATGTGTACTGTGTGGCTGTCACATTCAAAATGACTGAGCAAGTAGAGCAACAAATTTGCATCAGATCTTGAGTTAAGCTTGAACACTCTTCTGTAAAACTATTCAGATGAGCCCCGACTGGTGTGACTCAGTGGACTGAGTGGCTGCTTGTGAACCAAAGGGACACAAGTTCGATTCCCAGTTAAGGCACATGCCTGGGCTGCAGGCCAGGTCCCCAGTAGGGGGTGCATGGGAGGCAACCACACATTGATGTTTCTCTCCCTCTCTTTCTCTCTCTCTAAAAATGAACAGATAAAATCTTAAAAAAAATAAATAAATAAGTAGCAGGGGACATTAGGACAAAAGGAGAAAAAGATTAAACAAAGTAATGTACAAAAACAACACCAAGAGCCCTGGCCAGGTAGCTCAGCTGGTTAGAGTGTCGCCCCAATACACCAACATTGCAGGTTTGATCCCCAGTCAGGGCCCATACAAGAATCAACCAGTGAGTGCATAAACAAGTGGAACAACAAATCAATGTTTCTCTCTCTCTTTCTCTCTCCCCCTCCCTCCCACTCCCTCTCCCTTCCCTCTCTCTAAAACCAATCAATACAATTTTTTAAAATATATATACCAAGAATGGGCCAGGGTGGGAACAAGGGGCACACTTGTGCATAACCATTCTAGAGAACATCTTGGCATCGCCCAGGAGGCTACGGGTGGGCACACTGACAGCCCCACAATTCCGCTCCTAGGCATATGCCCTGACTCAGGAACTCTTTCTTACACACCTGCATAGAGAAACAGGTAGAATAATGTCCCCTGCACACAATATCCTGGAGACATTAAAAACCTGGAAACAGGTGTTCACCAACAGGGAAACCCACAACAATAACAGCCAGCTCTTAAATAGCACACGCAATGCACCAGGCATACTTTAAATGTTTCATGGCTATCACATTATCTAGTCTTCTCATCAACTCTGTGAGGTAGGTGCTATCATTAGCCCCATTTTGGAGATGAGGAAACTGAGGCAAAGAGAAGTTAAGTCATGAGCCCAGACTCACAGAACTAGTAATAAGTACCAGAGCTAGAGTTTGAACCCTGGCTGTCTACACCCAGGGCCATGCTCTTAAATATTACCTAATTTTTTGGTCTGGTCTTATAGTAGAATACTATACAGCAGTGAAAATGGATTGGCTAGAGCTACATGTATCAACACATATAGGGAACCTATCCATGTGTGATGTGATCTTGTGACTCAGCTCTGGTTCTGAACGCAGACAGACGTGGGTGGTGTTCAGAGAGCATCCATGAATAGGTCTCCCGTGGGGAATCAGGCCTGCATTGCTCCTAGGCGGCTCTGAGACTTGCTTTTGCTAAAAACTCCCTCACCCTGAATTGAGGAAACAAATGTTTACTGCATATCTTTAAAGTAACTTCCTAAAATCTATGCTAAACCTCTCAAGTTTGGGTGTAACCAGTTCAACCTCTTTTCCCTTTACATCTGCAAATGACCTTTATCTTAAAGGGATTAGCAACACTCTTTCTTTTGTTATTGTAACCACCTAAAGCTACCTGTGCATATTTAATGAGAACCATCCTGGATGTATTGTACCTAGAGGGTCAATAAAAGCCTGTCCAGGTGAGGGGTCCAGGCCTTCTCTCTCTCTGAGAGAGAGTGGCCAAGCAGGCAGGCCCTCTCTCACTCTCTGGCCCGCTCTGGGCCTCTCTCACACTCTCTCACCCTCTCCCTGGCTCTCCCCCCGCCCCCCTCTGTCTGAGAGAGCAGCCATGCAAGCCCTAGCACCCTCTCACTTAGAGAGTGGCTCGACATCCCTTTTTCTCCACCAGATTCCTTTAGTCTGTGTGAATTTGTTCGTCACTTGTCCGGGGATATAGGACAAGCATTCTATAACAACACACAGTCCTGCCGGACGGGACCACAACAAACACGGGTGCGTTTCACAGTAAAATTCTTGAGTAAAAAGAACAAATTACAGAGGAGTAGATATAGTATGAAACCATTTACAAAATGTTTTGAAACATGCAAGACAATACTGTGTGTTTGTTATAGATGTATACATTTGGAGAAAACTTACTGTTTTTTTCAATGGGAAGGAGAAACACCAAGTCCCGGCAGGCATTTACCACGGGGGTGGGGAGAGGGGGAGTGGGTACACAGAGGGCTTCATTCGCATTAAATTTTACCTCCGAAGCTGGGTGGTGAGCAGGCAGATGTTTGTTATATATTGTCTGTAATTTTTGTGTGCCCGAAATAGTTCATTATAATCAAAGTCAGTGCCATCATAATGCCCTCTCTCAGAGCTGCACATGACTGTAAGTTTAACTGTGAGTTTCCTCACAGCCAAAGCTGAAGGGGAAATTAAGATACCAAATTTGCCTTACACATCTCTTCCATCTGGACGTTCATGTATATCTTTATAATATCCTATAATAACCTGGTCAATGCAAGTAAGTGTTTCCCTGAGTTCTGTGGGCCACTCCAGCAAATTAACTGAACCCAAAGAAGGGGGTTGCTGGAGCCTCCGATCTGTAGCCAGTTGGTGGAAGTGCCAGTGATACCCTGGGCTTGCAACTGGCGTCTAAAGTGTGTCTGTGGGTATGTGGGGGCAGGCCGTCTTGTGGGACTGAGCCCTTAACCTGTAGAATCTCTGGGTAGATAGTGTCAGAAATGAAGTCAATGGTAGGACACCCAGCTGGTGTCACAGAGAATTGCTTGTTGTGGGGGAGGGAATACCCCACACCCTTGGTGCCTGGAAGGAAAGTGTTTTCTGTGAGTCGTAGAGGAGACCCACAAGGGAAGAAACACGCAGGAGGGAAAACTGAATTTTTCCTACAGAAGGAGGCAGAAAACTGAGTTTTTCCATTGTAGCAATGCTGCAAAGGCAGAGGAACCGTGTTAGCTTCCTGGGGCTGCCATGACCAATCGCCACAAATTGAGTGTCTTAAAACAACGGTAATTCGTTCTTTCACGGCGCTGGAGGCCAGAAGTCTGGAACCCACGTTATCAGATCCCCTGCCGCGGTATCACAGTGCTTGTGTTCAGGTCGTCCATATTCTACTTAATAATGCCACACTCACGTGACTCTTATTATACTGTAATTGCTCTCTTTTATTATGAAAGCTGGTGTTAATCTCTTAGTGTGCCTAATTTATGACTTAAACTGCGCCAGAGGCCTGTACATGTAAGAAAAAATGCAGCATATATAGGGTTGGATGCTGGCCGTGGTTTCAGGCACCCACTGGGGACCTTGGACCACGTCCCATGGATAAGAGGGGACTGCTGTGGCCACATCACTCTACTCTCGCCTCTGCTTTCACACGGCTGCCTTCCGTCTCCGTGTGTGTCTGTTTCCAAATCTCTCTTTCTAAGGCCTCCAAGTCATTGAATTTTGGGTCTAGGCTAATCCAGTATGACCTCATTTTAACCTGATTATATCAGCAAAGACCCTGTTGCCTAATAAGGTCACATTCACAGGTACCAGCAGTTAGAACTTCAACATGTTCTTTTGAGGGGGACACAACTGAACCCAAAACAGAACCTTCAACGCAGAGGAACTAAAGAGGAAGGAAGGCAGAATCTACATTCACTAAATCCTCATCTACCAGAGCAGAAAGCCAAGAGGCAATGACTGCAGCTGGGAAGCAAGTAGTGGTGGTGTAAGTGGTGATTACCTGTGTGCAGGTCACCACCAGAAGCACGAAAAACAAAGATGGTGAGCAGTGCTTGGCTCCAGGGACAGGCCTGCGGGAGGAGGAGGTGGACAGCCTGGTTAGGGGACTCTGCAGAAATTTGGAGATGGGCTAGTTATTAGGTGATATTAAATGATCACTGTTAATTACCACTTTGTTAGAAAAGCAGGCTGAAGCCTTGGGTGAGAAGTCACATCTGGACTTGCTTTAAAATCCTTCAGAAAAAAATACAGAGGAAAAAATATGGCAAAATAGTAAGAATGGTTAAGTCTATATGATGGACATCTGGAGGAGCATTCTATTCTACTTTCATGAGTTTCCACAATCAAAATTCAAAAAGCAAAAAGATTTTAAATAACTATGTAACCAGTCTTGAAATGTGTGTGCTCTCCACAGCTTTTCACTGCTCTTGAACCCACAGACTTAAAGAATAGGACTTCTGAGGAGTTCCGAGATGGAGGTGTAGGTAGTAATGCTTCACTTCCTTGCACAACCAAAAGAAGGGTAACAATCAACTTAAAAACAATAAACAACCAGAACTGCCAAAATAGCAAACTGCGTGGAACTCCAGCAACCAAGGAGTTAAAGAATCATTCACTCAGACCAGTGCTCCGAGAGAAAGAAACATGGCCCAAATGAAAGAACAGATCAAAACTCCAAAAAAAGAGCTAAGCGACGAGGAGATAGACAACCTATCTGATGCACAGTTCAAAACACTGGTAATCAGGATGCTCACAGAATTGATTGAGCTCCGTCACAAAATGAAGGAAGAAATGAAGGCTATATAAAGTGAAATAAAGGAAAAAATTTACAGGGAACCAATGGTGAAGGGAAGGAAACTGGGACTCAAATCAACAATTTGGGACAAAAGAAGAAATAAACATCCAACCAGAACAGACTGAAGAAACAAGAATTCAAAAAAATGAAGAGAGGCTTAGGAATCTCTAGGACAACTTAAAGCACTCCGACATCCAAATCATGGGGCTGCCAGAAGGAGAAGAGGGAGAGCAAGAAATTAAAAACTTATTTGAACAAATAATGAAGGAAAACTTCTCAATCTGGCAAAGGAAATAGACTTCCAGGGAGTCCAGGAAGCTCAGAGAGTCCCAAAGAAGTTGACCCAAGGAGAAACACACCAAGGCACATCATAATTACATTAGCCAAGATGACAGATAAAGAATCTTAAAAGCATCAAGAGAAAAGGAGACAGTAACCTACAAAGGAGTGCCCATCAGACTGTCAGCTGATTTCTCAAAAGAAACCTTATAGGCAAGAAGAGGCTGGAAAAAAGTACTCAAATTCATGAAAGGCAAGGACCTACATCCAAGATGACTCTGTCCAGCAAAGCTATCATGTAGAATGGAAGGGCAGATAAATTGCTTCCCAGATAAAGTAAAGTTAAAGGAGTTCCTCATCACCAAACCCTTATTATATGAAATGTTAAAGGGATTTATATAAGAAATAGATGATCGAAAACTATGAACAACAAACATACAACAAACTCTTAACTATCAACAACTGAACCTAAAAAACAAAAACTAAGCAAACAAGAAGAACAGGAACAGAATCACAGAAATGGAGATCACACAGAGGGTTATCAGTGTGGAGGGGGAGGGGGAGAATGGGGGGGAAGGTGCAGGGAATAAGAAGCATAAATGGTAGGTATAAAATAGACAGGGGTAGGTTAAGAATAGCATAGGAAACAGAGAAGCTAAAGAACTTATATGTACGACCCATGGACATGAACCAAGGGGGGTGGGGAGTGCTGGAGGGTTGGGGGATGTAGGGCGGAAGGGGGAGAAGTGGAGAAAAAATTAGAACTGTAGTAACATAATCAATAAAATATACTTTAAAAAAGAAGAACAGGACTTCTGAGGTCTTGTAGTTCAACTGTCTTATGTAATGAATGGCTGGAAAGGTCTAATGACATTCCAAGTCACACAGCCAATCAGTGGATAAGCTGGGGCCGGCCGGGTCTCCAGGAACCTCATCCAGTGCTCTATCTACTGCCCTATGCCATCATCTGCCTCAGTTTGGGACTAAAAGAGCTATTTTTATCCTTACCTGAGGACATGTGTTTTTGTTGCTTTTAAAGAGAGAGGAAGGGAGAGAGGATTTAGAGAGAGGGGAAGGTAGGGAAAAAGGGAAAGAAATTTTGATGTGGGAGAGAAACACCATTGGCTGCCTTTTATACACAACTCGATTGGGACAGAACCCGCAACCCAGGCATGTCCTGACCAGGAATTGAACCGGCGACCTTTTGTTGGTGGGACGACACCCAACCAACTGAGCCACACCGGCCAGGCCTAAAGGAGCTATTTTTCAATGTCAGTAAGCAATGGAGGTACACTCAGTTCTTTTTTCTTTAATGCAGACATTGCCTATGGGTCACTGAGCTCTTGTGTATAAAATATCTTGATTATACCCTGAAAGTTTTATTCTCTTCAACGTGAGAGTAAAGTACATCTGAGTCCTTTAGATCTTAAATTAACCACTTTGGGGTTTGGCAATGAATGTGTCAGCTGAGCAATAAGCATCTGTCATCCGCGTTTCATTAATATTCATTATAAGTGGCCAACAGCTCAGGGGAACTAAGTCCTGCGAATGAGATTTTTCCTAAATTTGAACTTCTTGACTTTTCAGGTTTTCAAAGAGGTTCTTTTGAGAAGCCTGTTTAGGCACTTCAGTCATCAAAAGGGAAGGAATAAAGAGTTGCAATCTTGAAAACATGTTGCGCTGGAGGTTAACTGGCTGCCCAGAAAGCCTGACGAGACATGGCCAGAATGCTGCAGGACCGTGGAACATTCTGGTGCCCTTTACTGACCTGTAGCTCAGGTTAACAGGCCACTCCCCCCATCTGGACTCCCAGGGCCCCTCTCCCTTCCCTCACCTCCCCAAGTGGGAAGGTTAGGGTTTCAGCAGGGCTGCCAAAGATAAGCTTTGCATTAGGATTTAAATTGGAATTTTCTGGGACTGAGCCAGCTGCTTCCAGTTCTAACAAGAGGCAGGGTGTGACGCACTGGACAGGGAAACCAGGAGGCAGGGCTCAGACACACTCCCTGAGCTGAGCCAGGCACCTGGGCACTAAGCCCCTCCTTTCCCCAGTCTGAAAAGGGGGGCCCTGCCGGTGTTGTGCTGTAAGAACCCTGCAGAGGTGGTAACAAAGCCATTATCCCTTGATTTATAGCCTTAGTGAGCTAGAAGCCTTGAAGAACCAAAGTGACTTCAATGCCAGGGCAGGGGAACAGTTCCACAGGCAGGAGGAGCTCCAGAAGGTTGGGAGGCCTTGAGCCGCTGCTGAGATGGAGCAGGGCCTTTTCACCTCACTTGGCAGGAGTCGGGGGAAGCTAGTGATCAAGTTCAGGATCATCCTGTCTGTGTTTAATATTCAAAAGATAATCCTGAACATGCTTAGGATTTAACCTTAGCACCCCAGGAAGCAGTTTGAAGAACAAACCAGCATTTCCTGCAGAATTCTGTAGCAGGCAGAGACTAGACCAGTCATCCTCGCTGACCACTCTCCTGAGTCCATAATTCCTGGTTCTGCTCTCCTGGGGGAAGCTCGGGGCCAGCAGCTCCACGCATTTTCTTCATCCCTGCATCTTTATTTTGCGGAGCTGTGAGGGGTCAATCAAGAGCATACAAAGTTTTTTTTTAAGTGTTTTCTTTCTTTGTTTTTAATTTATTGATTGATTTGAGAGAGAGAGAAACATCAATTGATTTGTCGTTCCACTTATTTATGAACTCATTGGTTGCTTCTTGTGTCTACCCTGACCGGAGGTCGAACCCACAACCTTGGCAGATCAGGACAACACTCTAACCAACCGAGCTACCCAACCAAGGCCTAACGAGCTATTTAAACACTTCTTGTGACTTCAAACAGATTTTACAACTTTTTCCCTACTTTTTGCATATAAGAGTGCTGGTTTTTCTTGTGCTTTCACTGTTCTGAGAGCTGTCCAAAATTTATTTATTTTTTGTCCTTGCACTAAGTGGAAAATGCTTGGAGGGAGGGATTGAGAGAGGATAAGTGGTTAAACAAGGCACTGGCGAAAAGGTACACAATACCATTTTTTCGTTTCTTCTTCATTATAATCTAAAACACTTTCGACCCCACCCCCTGGGAATCAACAGTTTCTGAGCGCCTTCCCAGCACGGAGAGCAGAGACTAACTCCGTGCTCAGAATTTTTTTGTTCTTCTCATTAAATCCATATAACAACTCGATGAGGTAAACGTTAGTGTTCCGGTTTCACAGATAAGGAAATCGAGGCTCAAGTTATTCACTAACTCATCTCCTGTCACAAGACAAAGCAATCGAGCAGGGCTTCAAACCCAGGTCTGTTTCTCCAAAGCCTGGGATTTTTCCACTCCTCCGCCCTGCCTCGCAGCCCGCCGCCTGCTCTCCCCCTCTGTCCCTGTCCGGCACAGCAAACTCACAGACGTGTCAGTGCCTGGACAAGGTAAGAAAACACTGCTCTGGGCAGAGCCTCCAGGGGCTCAGCACCGTTCGCTCCTTCCTCTCCCGCTGCTATTACTGTGCGAACAGTGCTGCTTCCCACCCTCCCCCACCCCCAGGCCTTTGTCATTTGTCCTGCAGCCTCACCGCTCCCATCTCTACCCTATCCCACACACTCCAGGACCTCAGCTTCCTAAATCTCAGCCAGAACGTTATTTTACAAGGACACTCACCAACCTTGAAAGGCAAGGTACCCTGAGGCAAAGAAATAAAATTATTGTCGTTGAACAGCATGAGAGTGTGGCTCCATCTAGTGGTGCTGGGGACCAAGGGTCCAGGCCCTGACATTTTCGAACAATCAATAACTCATTATTAACCATAATCACAACCTGGTGTTTACTTTTGGAGAAATGTTCAGTAGCAAGGGATGCACATGCACTTTTCTGCACGTTTCAGAAGCCTGCGATCCTAAATGCCACCGTGACTGTTAAACAGTGCCCTGCCCACAAGCAAACAGGAGGGAGCAGGGATTGATTGTGCATCTTTCTCATCCGAGCTGCTCACCAAAAACAAAGCATCCGTTGAAGCCACTGACCTTTCACTAACAGCTGGAAGGAAAATGCCTGATAAATAATAAAGAGACCACTACTGGATGTTGCTTAGAACCACCTTTTAATTAAAAGAACTGAGCCACTAGAAGGTCAGGTGACTGACATTTAAGTCCCAGTCCAGGAAACGCATCCATCGAGGGTAAAACCAGACCCGAAATGTAATTTCATTGTCAGCTAGCAGTCGACACAAATGCCCTCTGTAATCCGCACAGATGGAGGGGCCAGTGGCAACTACATTTTGTAGGGGACATAACATTTAACTTCCCGCCTCCTTCGCCTTCCCCTAGCAACCTCTTCATTTCCGAGCTGCAGCAATAACCACTTGTCTGGCTCAGCATCTCCAGTGCTGGGCTCATCCAATCAGAGACCCGCCTGCCACAATGAACGCTACCCTAGGAGTGACATGCAAGCCATTTCCTGTCTTTTCCACAGGCGATCAGGCGCCCTCCCTCCACCAGCCAAGGTGACCTCGACCAAGTTGCTCAATGAACCTGCCCGAGTGTCCTCTCACCGAGCGCCCTCGAAGGCTCAAACACTTTACTACTAGCCCGTCGCCCCTCCACCTTTTGGCTGTTCTGGAACGGAGCTCAGGAGGACAAAGACCAGGAACATAACCTCACCTCCCACCCCCTTACACAACTCACCGTTTCTTGTTCCTAGCTCTATGGCTGGCTGGCTTTAACTATCAGAGCCACATCATGTCACATACCCCTCACTCCTCTTAGTCTGGAAAACTACCGGCCCAATTCTGAGTCAGGCTTGGTCAGGGCTGAGAGCCAAGAAGGACGGATGAGGCCCCACACTCTCAGAAGCCTCATCTAGATCGCCAAGAGCAGAGGTAGGCACGAGTGCTAGCCTCAGAGAAAAATCTTATCATCCCACTGGAATGGCTTTGTATTTTAAAAATTTTTAAAAAATCCACTGAACGTTTTTAAGTGGCGAGTCATTATTTATTTAGAGAAAGGTATCATTTTAACAAAATTAGGACGCCCTTGGAGGCACAGATATTTCTGTAATAACATTTTCATTATCCGAGAACATGACACTAAGTATTATACAAAATTACAAAAAGAACTGGGCTTGCCTTTTTAAGGGCACACAAACCGAGGATCAGCAAAAGCAAAAAAAGAATTCTATAAAACCTGGTAAATCCAGGACCACTTAAATAGGCCTTGATATTTAGGTGATGGAAGATGTGGGACCTGATTTTTTTTTAAGATTTTATTTATTTTTAGAGGGAAACATCCATGTGAGAGAGAGACATCAATCGGCTGCCTCTAGTATGTGCCCCAACAGGGGACAGAACCTGTGACCTAGGCATGCACCCTGACCAGGAATCCAACTGAGCCACACTGGTGGTGGGGGGAGAGGGCAGGGGACACTGGTTTCTCTGCTGGCTTTCCCGTTCCTACAGTGCTTTAACTGAGAGCATTCACCTGGTTCCCGTTCCTCCAGTCCTTTCACTGAGAGCATTCACCTGGCTCAGCCCCAACACCTGTCTCTCCACACTCCCCTCGGACAGCTCGTGTTCTTCTCCTGGCTCCAGTGCTTCCTCCCCGTCTCCCAGACACCAGACTCGACCTGTGTGCCACTTGAACATGGCACCATCACCTCTTCCCCCCTGTCTGTCAGTGATGCTATGGCTCTGGTCACTCAGGCTTGTAACCTTGGACATGGTCTCCTTTTGGAATGGCCACTCAGAGAACGAAGTCTCTCTGTCATGTCTCCCACTCTCGCCCTCACTGCCCACTCCCCCAACCACCTTCCTTATTTCACGTCTGGGCAAATCTTCCTCTGACCTGACACTGCTTTCCACGACATTTCTGACACCCAGCTGAACTCCTCCATATAGTCGTGGAGGCCACCGTGAGCAAGTCCCACCTTACCTGCTCAAACCTGCAACTCTCCTGAAAGGCTGTGTTTACCGCGTCAGTGGGTACAAACGAGAATTCCCACCCTTGTTCACACTGTGAAGTGGGAGAGGACAGTCACCTCTCTGGAGCGGGAGGCCAGGGAAAATCAGGCAGGAGTGCCAACAGCGGGCCTGGTGTGCTGAGTGCAGTGAAGGGCGTGCAGCCTGGAAGGAGCCCAGTTAAGGGGCTTGTGATATGATGTGAACATTAGGTAAAAATCCAGAGCAGAGGTACTGTTTGCAAAGGATAGTGAAGGTAAGGTTTCCGAAAACAGTGGTGGGAGGGGTTGGGGGGCCCTCCTGGCAGAAGCAGCAGCACGTGCACTTCAGATCCCCAAGTCCCACCTCCCACCCTTCGAGGCTCCTGTGCAGTGTTCCTGTACTAGTCCACAGCCCATCTCTCTCCCTGACTCTCTGCTCATCTTATTTTTTAAAAAAATATTTCATTTACTTACTTCTAGAGAGAGGGGAAGGGAGGGAAAGAGAGAAACATCAATGTGTGGTTGCCTCTTGCGCACCCCCTACTGGGGACCTGGCCCACAACCCAGGCATGTGCCCTGACTGGGAATCGAACCGGCGAACCTTTGGTTCACAGAATGGCGCTCAATCCACTGAGCCACACCAGCCAGGGCTCATCTTATTATTTTGAAAGTCGCTCTGGTATTCCCAATTAGATATTAAGCTCCCTTGGCAAGGATGAGGTTCCACTTCCATTCTCCCCAAACAGGGTCCGAGACCTAGCGGCTTCTGCCCACACTGCCAGTGGGAAGAGTTCTTATTTCCCCAAGGAAGCTGCACACTGTTCGCTAGGCTCTGATCGCTGAAATTCAACCTAAAGTTTGCTATAAGGGAAAGTCCCCGCTTCTACCAGGCTCAGGCCTTCCTCATGAGACCCCAGTCTGGGTTACCAAGACAGGAACATGCTGGTGAGGGAGTGGGGAAACAGGCGCCCTACACACTGCTGGGGGGCGGGGCAGTTAGCAGTTTTCGGAGGGCAGTAACTGAAGACGGGCTGTTCCCTGACGCAGCAACACCACTGCGGAGAACGCACGCCACGGCTATGCTGGCCTATCTGCAGCACAGGAAACACAGAAACACCTCCGTCAGCGGGGCAGTGGTGAAGTCACTATGCGCTCCACCCTGAGCGCCTCCGAGACACAGCAGGTGGGGAAACAAGGTACACAACAGTGTGCAGTGACCCGGTGGACACGGCCAAGATTGTTCTGGGAAGGAAATGGTGGTAGCAGTGGCCTTCGCGGAGGAAAAACGGGTGGCTGGGGGACGGGGCGGAAGTGAGGCTGGCTTCTCACCTTTAAATTCTCAACCATACGCACGTATAATTTTAAGAAATATGCAACAAACAGCTTTTAAAAAATCTCTTCATCTCTACGGGAAAGAAGCTGCGCTTTAATCTCCAGAAACAAGAAGTTTAGAGAAGCAGTGAGGGACGGCTCTGAGGACAGAACCGTCCCTCCACCTGGCCTTCTCCAAGGCCTGGCCCGGCACTCGGAATCCAGTGGTAGTCGGATGCTGTTGAACGGGTGAGATGTACTTCCCCCACGCAAAAGTAAAGCACCCCCAAACGAGAGGAAATGCAAAGAGCAATAAAGGTGTTGGGGGGGGGGAGCACCACAGCTGAGCACTGCTTTAGCCGCATGTGCTCCTTCACCTCCCATCATCCGAGAACCCACATGCAAGGACACGCACAGGCTGAGTCCACCGGAGACTGAACCCACCCCGCACGAAGAACATGGGGTAGAAAAGCTGCCCGGGTGTTAAACTACAGGAATTCTGAAACAGCTCGTCACTAGTAGCTGAAAACCACTGGCCTGATCACAAACACAAAGGTGACCATCTCAGAGGGGTATTTCATTTATTTAACAAAGGCAGGAGAGTTGGTGAGGACTTGCGAGCACACCTCCACGCCAGGGGGGCAAGTGGGTGCTGGTGGAGAACATGGTCTACACTGGCCGCCCCTACTGGCAACCCAAGGGCGTCTCCTGGATTCAGTCTCTAGCTGGATGCAATCACTCCTTCGCTCAGCCAAGCCTGTGCGTGCAGGCCCATGCTAACTGTCTCCAGCACGGCGGACGCATGAGGTTCAAGTGGCAGTTTTGGCCCTCAGCTGTGTTCAATGACAGGCCCTCACCCTTACCACCCAGGACAAGTCAACTTGGCCTCTCAGGTTGGAGGTCAGCATTTCTATCACAGACAGGACGGGGATTGTCGGCACAGACAAACAACTGACCGAGGACCACATGACACACTTGAGTCTGATGGATCCCAAGAAGAGAAACACGCCCGAGAATCCAACGTAGCCAGCCCACAGGCGAACACCAAACCCAAGCAAACCTCCTCAAGTCGAGTCCCATTCAATCCATACTTAATAAAGTGCTATTTACAATGTAAAAGTGAATTTACTTTACAAGCAGCTAGGGAATTCTTTATTTAATACTGTCCTGATGTGAAAGTTCACATAACTGCTTCTTTCAAACCCGTGGCACTGAGCGGTGTGACAACCTGGAAACAGGAACTAAAAGAAGGCGAACGCAATGCCTGGGGGACCCAGAGACATTTACAGAGCGCAGCTGTTCAACACTCGTGTAGTGAGTGCCGCCTGGATGTCAGCCTGCGTGGTGTGCAAGTTCCTCAGGGCGGTGAGGGGCCTTTCGACGGCTCTTCCGCTGCCTCCAAATGCTGGTCCTGGGCAACTTCTTTCAGCTCTGTTTTTCCAACTCAGTTTGGGGCTGGACACCCGTGGGTTCAGACTTCCAGGAGACGTGACTACCGTCCTGTTGCTTGGAAGACCAGACACAAGCATGTCACACAGATGTTATCACTGGCACTCGAGCAGCTGGGCTGATGCTGTATGACTCAGGCACCTTCTATCACTGAGCCAAACACTTAACGTTGCTATTTTTGGTCATGGCAACTCCATGGTAACAGCCAACATGATAAAAGCCTCCATGGAGGCACAACTTCAAAAACCCCAGTAACAACTCACTCGTTCCAAGTCTCAGTCACAACCACAAACTTCCAGCACATCCCAGCTAAGAGTATTTGACTTGGAGTTTTCCTAAAGAGCACGAGCCACGGCTGGGGAAAGCAAGCCAAGCCTTCTGACAAACATCGCTCCCCAGCCTCTGAAAAAGATCACGTGGAACCTCTGACACAGAGACAGCTCATCCTAACGACAATTTTGATCATAAAAATACTCACAGCCCTGGCTTCTCCTACTCGTCTTAAAATGACTCCTTCTGCCAATAAGGCCTTCCCTGTTTCCACAAACAATTTCTCTTCGTCTGTCTCTCCAAGCTTCTGCAGCTCAACGTACTTCTCCACAAACCTGGAATTCCAACAAGCAATCGCGTCTTAGGCCCGTGTGGTGAGGGCTGTCGAGACCCGCTGCTTCACGGCGTGAAGCGTTCCCCTGGCAGACCCTCCCACCGCAACGTACGTTCCTCTAGCGCAATTCAACACAAACTCCTCGAACTGACAGCTAAATTCTTCAAAATAAAAAAATAAAGTCGCCCAGAGTTGATAAAACGACTTACCGTTGACAGGCGGACTTGAAGTTTGGATTGAACAGATCTAAGGCTTTTTGACCAGATCCATAGGCTGAATAAAATTTCCTGGGAAATACAAACAACACGAAATAAACCTCCAGTCATAGATCATGGCCAAGAACAGACCAAGAAGTAACTGCTAGGCCCTGAGGAGTTAGGTACCACATGGCCTACATAGCCTGAGCCTAACAACTTTTGGATTTCATTTTTACACAAATAATGCACGCACAGCACATGGCAAAGACGCCGAATGTTACGCAAAGGTATCCAGTGAAAAGTAACACTTCTCACCTCCACACCCCCTCCCCAGTTCCCTTCCCAGGAAGTAACGCTAACCAGTTTCTCACACATCCACCCAGGAATAGCCAGCCTACTGACATACCAGCATACCGGCCTCACTCCGTCTCCAGCCACACTGTTTAACCTCAAGGACAGTAAGCACGATTCTACATCTTTGCCTTTTTTTACTTGATATTTCCTAGAGATCATTTCAAGTCAGCGCATGCAGAATGTGTGCGGTCCTTTGCTACTCTAGACAGTACTGCAGTGATGAACTGCACCTCTCCTTCCTAGCGCACTATGCAAATAAGTCTGTGGAATAAATTCATAAAAATGGTATTACTGGGTCAAGGAATTTGTGCTTGTAATCTGGCCTTCCCAGTTGCTAAAACGCTTTCCAAAGCAGCTGTGCCAACTTACACTCACACCAGCAATGTATGGCAGTGCCTGTTCCCATACCCTGACCAAATTCTACCCGACAACTTTCCGGTCTTTGTCAATTTCACAGGTGGAAAATTGTAACTCCCGGTAGTCTCGGTTTTTCTCATGAGACCCACCGAGCCATCTCACCATGCTTAAAAGCAAACTGAATTTCCTTTTCTGTGACCTGTCCATTTGCCAATTTTTCCATCTGGTGGTCTTTTTTTAATTGACTTAGAAGCAAACTTGATAGCAATAAAAATAGGAAATTAGTGGGGACAGCTGGGGTGGGGGCAGTTGTGGGGGAGAAATGGAGACACCTGTACGTCAACAATAAAAAATGTGAAAAAAAGTAAAAACCACATTCTTCAAAAAAAAGGAAATTGGCTCTTTGTCATGCATGCTGCAGTTTTTCCCCCCAGTATGTTGGCTGAGTTTGGATTTTGCTTATGGTACATTTTGGGGGGCAGAAAATGTTACCATTTGCCTTTCCAGTTCTGGACTTTATGTCACTCTTAGAAAGGCCTCTACCACTCAGGCTATTTCTAAAGTTCTCTCATGTTTTTTTCTAGTACTTTCATGATTTCACTTTTTTACATTTAGTTTTGATACATCTGGAATATATTTTGTTGTTGTAAGCTCTTAAAAATATAAAACACAAACTCCCCCCCCAAGAAAACCACAAAGATAAATGTTCAAAAAACTAAATAAAAGGTGTTATTATTTTGGCATTGCCAGCAATAAAAGAGAGCACTATAAAATATTCCACGTTGTCCAATGCGCTGTCACCCAGTTCCAACTGCCACCCACAGCAGAAGTACCAATGATTCTGATGTATAAACGAACCTGGAAAGCATGCTGACTACGTGCGGCCAACAGACCTGGGCAGTCAAGTCTTGAAAAAGTACTTAATGCCCCAAAGTTCCTATGCTCTACCTGAAAATGTCCAAGAAGAGCAGAAACCTATCTGTTTTCCTACCTCAAAGGAGTGTTAAGGGGTGGGTGGTATCCTCAAAAGAAAGGTGCCTGGACCTCAATAGAGAACACAATAACTTTATAGATTCTGTTTTCTTACACCCAGCAATAGGGGTAAGGATAATGGCTATGTATTAACTTCAATGAGGCACAGTCTCTGAGCTTAACATTTAAGAGAAAAGAAAGGATACAAATTCCAGGCACTAAAACTAACTGACAAGTGTTTGGGGAAAAGGGCTTTGTCAGTGACCTCCCGGGTTGTTGACCTCCTCAAGCCTCAGAGGCCACATGGCTAACAAGGAGAGGACACCTACCTTGCAAGGTTAGAGTAAGACCTAAATGAGATAACGTTGCTTAAGGGCTCAACACTGTGCCCGCTGCAAAATGGACGTGCAGAAACAGGTAGCTGTCACTGCTGGGCTCCACGTTCTACTTCTCAGACTTCTCTTTCTCTCATCGTTGGGGAGGGCCCTGATTCCCAAATTTTGCTAAATTTACAAGCCCTTCTCCATACGGCAAGCCCTGACTGGGTTCCTATTTAAGCTACCAGACTGCTAGCTAAACCCTTCCTTCTGCGGTGCTGCCACATCCTATCGCACTCACGCTCGAATCAGATCTTCGTGGTAGAAGATGTCCTGGATGGACGCTTTGGCTTTGCCATATCGCAAGCGGGGCCTTCTGAAGACCGGCTCCCTCAGCGGGGGAAAGGCCTTATATACGTCAAACCAGAGGGGCTTCTCCTTCAACGCCCCGGCCCGCATGAGGTCCCGAGTCCTTAAGGAGAGAGAGGAACGAAGGTTAGTCGGTCACCACTGCCTGCCTAAGCCCTGAATCAGTCTAACCACGGTCAGCGGGACCACGGAGTCCGCAACCCAGAACCGGAAGGAGGGCACTGCAGGGGTGCTCCCCGCCCACAGGTAAGATATTTCCCTATTCCACACCAACCGAGCCAAGCTCGGGGGGCTAGGCCCTTCTGTCTCCGCCTATGCGTCCCACCCCCTCGCCCCATTCTAGTCACGTCAAATGCAAAGGTCCAGTCAGGCCCACAGCCTCTTCCTCCCTCTAGACCTCCAATCCGGGCAGGAAGACGTGCGATCCTGAGCGTGAAAGATAAGAAATCCCAGGAGCGACGACGCCCAGCACAGTTCGGAAGCAGGAGAGAGCACAGGCGGGCCTCCCCCGGCTCAGACACCGCCCCCTGCAGCAGGCCTCGCCCAGCTCCCTCCCACCCAAGCTCAGAGCCCCCGCCCGAGGGAGGCACCCTCAGCCCACCGCGGCTCCGAGCGCGCACCGCGAGAAAATGCTGCCCACGGTCTCCAGCCGGCTCCCCGCCATGGCCGAGCCTCTCGCCCAGCCCGCTTAGTGGCTACCGGAAGCGGAAGCGCCAGCGGCAGGCGAAGGAGGTGTAAGTTGCTCGCCGAGCCGAGGATCTTTGCGTTCGCTCCTCAGACCAGAAGGGAGACCGGAGCCAGGCAGAAGCAAAGGATGGGCAGAACTAGCGCGCTCCCCGGCTACTTGCCAAGTTCAGACAGGAGCGCTCGATAGCCGAGCCGAAAGGAACGGAGCGAGTCAAAGCCCGGCAGATGCAATAGACGACCGATCGCGGGGAGGGATTGATTCTAGTGGTTGCTTTACCCTTTCAGGCCTCCCTGAATTAACTCCTGCTAGGTGGGGCCGCGCGGTGGGAAGATGAGGAGGGAGATGAAGGCGCAGCCCACGTCCTGGGAGAGCCAACTAGAAGGTCACCGGCACTAGGCCCCAACTGCGCTTTACCTTGGTTGGAATCATGGTCTACGCAGAAGGAACCCGAGGCCCGGGGAGGGGCAGTCACCTGCCCAGGGTCACACTGGAGCCCTAGCCGCGGTCCTGTCTCCTGGTCCTTAGCCTCCCCAACGCCCCTCCAAACCCTTGGGCCTTGGAGCGCCACCTGCATCGTTCTAATAGGGATGTTGGGGACAACTAGTGTTTTCTCTCCAGGGAGGCGTCCCTGCCTAACTCCTCCTTGGAGCTTGGAAAGTTAAGAGTGTGCGGAACAAACTAATTCCGAGAAGAAAACTCAAAAATCTGGGGAAAGTAACTTCTCAGGGTTACCTTTTGGCCTAATGATCATACTTCGGATAAAGTCCCTCCATAGCAATTAAAGCAGTTTCAAGGGAATATTTGTGCGGGGATCATCATAGCAGCATTGTTTGTGGTGGCAACCCGAGAATATGGCTAATGGGAAATGGCTGGGAAATTATGCTACATATATTCCATGGAATCCTACTCAGCTATTAAAATAAACGAATTAGCTCCCTATGTATTTACCTAGATGAATACCCACGACATAGTTAAGTGAAAAAGGGAATTTCAGAGAAACGCCTTTAGCAGGACCCTAATACGTTAAAGGAAAAAAGAAAACATTTTACAGTAGGTGTGTCTGTATGAGGATACAAACTTGTGAAAGGACACGCAGGCTGTGAACATTCGTTCTCACCAGTAAAATTGCCGAAGGGGAAGGGGGAATGTTTTCTTTATTTAGCCCTCAGAGTTTGACCTGTAAAGAGTTTGGATTTATATTTGAGCTTTTTAATCTAATGAAACCTTTTGAACCACATACACACGCAGTGTCTGCCGGGAGCGCATTATCTTTGTCGGCGAGAAAGAGCATCAAGTTGTCCCAGAGCCCTCCTGCTCCGTGGGAGGCTGGAGAGGAAGGTGTGATGAGCAGTTGCTGCTTGTTTGTGTCATCTCACTAGCCACACACCTACCCACAGGTGGCTATTATTATCTTCTTTATAGATTAGAAAGTGAGGCCTCAGGGAGTGAAGTAACTTGTCTGATAGGTAACTGACACAGCCAGGCTTCCAGCCCAGCCTGGGCCCTTTCCAGATCTCTGAAGTGACTCCTTAGCTCTGCCTCAAGCTGGAGACTGGGTAACGGAGGTCAGGCAACGCTGGCTGCAGGAGCAGAGGACAGGGTGATTTGAGGGCCAGGGCCAAACTGAGAGGTGAGTGTCACTGCTGCCTCAGAGTCCTTTGGAACAGAAAAGAGAGAGCAGAGCTCTGGACCCTGGGCTAACCTAAGTGTGGAGGCTCTCCCAGCCCCAGGAAGGTCGAGAAGAATTTGCTGGAGGGAGAACAAACACACCCCCAGCTAAATATAGTCTCCCCAGCCCTCAGAGCAAGTTTCTAATTCTGTCCAAGTCAGTGCTAGTTGTCAGCCCAGACCACAAACACACTTCCTTTCTCCCACTCAGGCCTGCCCCCGTAGGCCACTGCAGTTACCGCTGCTAAGGACTTAGAAGGGTTTATTCCAAGTTCAGGGAGGGAACGCAAAGATCCAAACCCTCAGGAGGGGAGGAAATTGCAAGGCAAGAATTTTCTCTCTAGATCTTCTTGGAGAAGTCCCTTCCTCTTCTGAGCCTTTCTCCCCTCCAGCATCGTATCTCATCTTTCTGTGACCAAGGAGCAGAATGTTGGCAGGTAGAGGAAGGGGACCTCGGAGATACGGAGGCAAGCTGGACTGGGAACCCACTGAACCTACTACAGGAAGTGTGCACCCCAGGGCGTGTTCATTCATAAGCTAGGAGGAAGCTGTGAGGCTTGTTTTCTTCTTACCACAGCCTCTCAAGGCTTCAAGGGGCCGATGCCCTCCTGCCGTGCACTGCACCAGGAACCCTGAGTGTCTCATCCCATCATTCAACCACCTGATGCCATACGTCATGTTCTGGCAATCTTACAGATGAGGAAAGAGAGCTTATAAATCCTCCAAAAGGTCATATTCCTTTCCCTATCCGCTCAGCCCGTTTAGTCCCACTGCATCGCACTGTGGATGCGCCCACTAATGGTGTCACCTTGGGCAATTTCCATAACTTTTCAAGCCTGTGTCCCCATATGTGAAAATGTGGATGGTGGCATCGACCATCTTATCTGCGTGGCTTGTGCAAGAGTAAAAGCGATCATCCTTTGTAAACTGCTAATCACAGCGCACACAGCGAGTCCTCACGATGAACAAGTCTGATTGCTGTCAGCGTCACAACTGCTGGTGAGTCCCGGGAACCTCGGATTGCCACCTGGGCCGGCGTCATTTTGATGATATTTTATAGGTTGCTTTATTGTTTTATTTTCTTGTTAAGTGTTCTACTCATCCTGCAAACAGTTAAGTGTCTCCCTGACCCTGTGCTGAATCCTAGAGAGGCTGAGTACCCAGTGGGTAAGACAGAGAGGCAAATTCATAGCCAATAACTTACAGGCTGCGTAGCTTGTTGGTGGTAAAGTCTGCTAGGGCTGCCATAACACAACACTACAGGCTGGGTGGCTTAAACAACGGAGGTTTATTTTCTCAGAATTCTGGAAGCTGGAAGCCAAGATCAAGGCTGTGGCAGGTCAGTTCCTTCTGTGGCCTCTCTCTAAAGACTCTGTTTCCAAATACATTCACATCCTGAGGTACTGGGGGCTGGAACTTCAACATGTGAATTTTCGAGGGACACCATTCAGCCCATAACATCGGTAAGTACTTGTGCTGAGCAGTGTTCTTTGGCCCGTCTAGATACGCATGCTCTCTGTGCCCCAGGAGGCTGACTTGGATGGACTGCACTACCTCCCCGCAGCCCCCGCCCCACCCCTTGCTCTCTGGTTCCAGTTGGTACTGCAGATGGGAGGCATTGGCAGGGGATGGAAGGAAGGAGAGTGAAGCCCGTCTCTGTTCCCTTGGCTGCCTCTCTGCACAGCCCAGGAGCGCAAAGTTGCAGTTCTCACCACGAGTCCTTTTCCCACAGCTCTCACCAGGTTCCAGTCACTGTCCTTCCTTCGTCCCTTCAGACTTAGACACCACAAACTGTACCCCTCCAGTACTAGCCGTGGGGTGGAGGCCATCCCTTGTGGCTTCCCTCCCCTCTGCCCACATCTTTGTGAATAGTGCCCAGGAGTTTATGAGACAAAAAGTGAAAGGGCATCCCGAACAGCAAAACAGCTTTGGTAAGTGGAAATCCCAGCATATCGATGAAGTCATTAATATTGCTACTCACCTTTGGCAGAAAGCCAGGAGCAGGGGAAATCAGCTGTTGCTTTAAAAGAAGAGAAAAGCAACAGCATAAGGAGCAGGAGGATGAAGACCAAGGAGAGAGGGGATGGGGAGGAGGCACTGCGCCCCACCTCCAGGCTGTTCCCCGGCGCACACTCCGCCTACACACGGGATGAACGTGTCCACGGGACCGCTCCCTCCCTCCCTCAGCTAATCGCTCTCACATTTGGTGTTGTAACTCTGTTTACTTGTCTGAGCCGTCTCACTGGGCCTCTCTGAGGGCAGGAACCAGGGCTCTTATCTCTGCCTGTCACACCCAGCCTGGTGCGTGGCCCAGTGCTGGCTGTTAGAGTTTTCTCGTGAACAGCACCGATGAATAAAGCCAAGTTAGGACAAACGAGGGTGCAGCCATCTCAGCTCCCCCGTGCTGCCTGTCTCCTCCAGATACATTCACAGGGAGAAAGCTGTGGCTGACTGGCAATGACCCTCCACCCCAGTGCGCACCTGGTCATTTCCAGTTCTGGCTGTCGTCTGTGCCTCACTGATGCATAGATCCCTTTACTAACCTCTAGGCCTCAGTGTTGTCGCCTATAAAATGGGCACAATCACAGCACCCGCCACAGAGCCTTGTTGTGAGGAGTCAGTGGGTGAATAACCTGCTGAGTGTTTAGAATAGTGTCTGCTGTGCAGTAACTGCTCAGTTAATAGGAGTGATAAGAACATTTCTGACCATTCCATGCTTAAGGGCAATAAAGCACACTTTTTGGAATTACACCTACAATTAAATCACACCTAGCAATTCACAAGGTGCTTTCATATGGCTGCCCATTCGTTTCTTCAGCAAACAGCAACTCTGCCCCCGAGGAGAATCAGAGTTCAGGCACAGCAGAGAGAAGCACTTGATGCTTACACCGGCCCTGGGAGGTCTGAATCGTTGTGGCTCCTTTTGTAGCCAAGGAAACAGGAGCCAGCTGGGCCTGGAGCAGCACTGGGGCCCGTTATTATTGGAATCACTCTATTGAAGTTTTCCCAGCAGGGATGAGACCCTTGAAGGCAGACATTTCTGGGCTGGTATGGGCCCTTTGCGTGCGGAAGGCACAGCAACTCAATCTTTAGTGTGCACCTGAACCTCCTGGGATCCTTGGGAAATGCAGATTCTGACCCAGGAGGGCTGGAGTAAGGCCTGAAACTCTGCCTTTCCGACAGGCTTCCAGGCTGGTGTCAATGGCCACCACATCCACAGGCCACACTATAAAGAGCAAGGTCACAGCAAAGCAGGCTGGTGCTGAGCTTGTACTGGGCTCCACAGCTCCTTACATCAGAGTCCCTGGAATAATGCTTTCGACCTGATAAGAAATGGTGACCTTCTACTCTCCAGAAATGACAAGCAGGGGAAATGCTGGTCAAGTGGGGTCTGAAGCTTGTATAATCTTAGTGGTTCTTTTAAGAAAAAAAAATTACGAAAACGTCTTTGTTTTGAAAATTTCACAAACTACAAGGCATGTGACCAGAGTAAAGTCCCTTTGTTTGGCCTCAGGCCAAACAGGTAGTCCTAGTCCCTCTCTTCCTCCTGGGAAAACGGTGTTTGGCCTCTCAGTGGCCGGCGACTGCCACTCCTGAGATAACCACCAGGTGGCAGTAGATTTGCACAGTACCATTCAACACTCCCCCACCCCATTCATCAGACATTTCCAAATCTTCCTCAAGCTGGCCAACACATTAACCTGCACTGTGACATGGGCAAAAGCAGCTCATGTGCTTCTCTCTCAGGAGCGTATCTGCCATTAGGGGAAATACTAAGAGATTGTTTTGTAAGCCAGATAAAGAATGCTAATGCACGAGCTCCGGGCACACTGTTGGATCCTTGGACTGCTGTGGAGATGTTTTTAAGCAGATGGACCTTTCTGTGCTCCACAGATTATATCTGTACAGGAGTTCTAGGTCCTACCACCCATTCCCCCACCCCAATATATAGTTTAGTGTTTAAGCACCAGTTCTAGAGTTCACCTGCCAAGGTTCAACTCCAGGTACGACCACTTACTAAGGGTGATGTCCAGTAAGGGCCTTAACATTTCGGTGGCTCAGTTTCCTGATCTGTGAAGTGGGAGTAATAATACTGATTTTATGTTCATCGTTGTGGGGATTAGGTAAAATACGATTTAAAGCACCTCTGGAAAGTGACTAGTATACAGGAAGCACTCATAACCATCTATAATCCCCATTATCCCCACGCCTTGCCTGCCTTCTGCCTTCTGCAAGCCAAGTTCTTCTCCTGTCTTTCGTCCAACCTCACCCCCCTACCAGGTGCCTCAAAGAACAGAGGGGGGTTTGAGACCCCAGCCTGGCAACAAACAGGCCAGTTCTTCTGGGCATGGTGTTCTCCTGACTCCATGACTTCCTCTCAGGTTAGGGCTGAGCCCTGGGGACAGCAAAGCATCCAAGTGGAGAGGGAAACTCAGCATTTGTGCAGGAGATAAATCTGTATCACCTTGTGCGTACCAAGAGCCCGGGATTTGCAGATGAGCATGGTGTGTGAGGGCAGATGGCTGGGGTGGTCGTCTGGCCTGGCCTGACTCCTTCCTGGGATCTATACACACTGCCCATCTGCGCTCTTCTGCACTCCTGTTGGACGCAGTACGCTTTCTTTGCCTTCTCTCCCCACGCCCTTCCCTCTGGTTCCAATTACTGTCCATCCCAGCTGCACTAAGAGGCTAAATGGTGAATGGTTCTCAAACTTTCTTGCATATTCAAATCACCTGAGGAGCTTTTACAATCTGATTCCCAGGCTAACTCCCAAACCAATTAAACCAGAATCTCTGGGGATGGGATCCAAGCCTCAGAGAAGCAGTGTTCTAGAACAGTGTTTCTCAAGTCTTAATGCATACAAGTCACCTGATGAATTTTTTGTTAAAACGCACATTGTGGTTCAGTAGGGCTCAGGTAGTGTCCGAGCCCTGGATGATACTGGTACTGCTGGTCGGCAGACCAAACCTGAAGCAGCAAGGTTGTAAAACTACAGTCCTGAAGTCGCGTTGGCAGCCTGAAATCAGCCATGGTAGGAGTTTTTTACACCATGCAGGTCACCAGACACTGTACATCCGGCCTTCCCCTGCACTCCGACCGGCTATTAAACATTCGTCAGCGCGTGGTAAGTCAGCCTGCATCCCACAGGGTGTGAGAGCTAATGAGGAGCTTGTATCAGACCCCTCTGGAGGACCTGTGAAAACACATCCCAGGCTCAGGCTCAGGAGATCTGGAGGCGGGGGGGGGTGCCCGAACACATGCATTCTAACAGGCTCCCAGGCGATGTCAGGGCTGCCGGTCTGCTGGTGCAGAGGAAGGAACACAGGTTTAGGGCTCGGGCAGCCCTGGCCCTGTTTTCTGGCTTCACACCTTGCTAGCTCCGTAATGTTGGATGAGTTATTTAATCTTTCTGAACTATCATTACCTTGTCTGTAAAGTGTCCATTTATTGGGCAGGATTAATTGGGCTAACATGAAACACCTGACTGCTTATTGTGTTGGTTCCCAAATTTGACTGCAAACTCGAATTACCAGTGGAGTTCTAAAAGAAAACAACCCATGGATGTTAATTTAATGGGTCTGGGGTACTGAGCAGAAGGATTTTTTTTTTAAAGCTACTCAGGTAACTCTACTGTGCAGCCAGAACTAGGTACTGGCCTGACAGTGTGGCCCCCAGATGTGAGTGAACATCAGAGTCACAGGTTGTGGGGCTGCACTCCCAGAGTTGCTGATTCAGGAGGGCCCAGGTGGGGCTGAGAAGGGTCATTTCCAACAAGGTCCCAGGTTCCTGAGGTGACACTGGTCCACAGCCATCAGTAAAGAATGTACAGAGCTGGGGTTAGAGGATAACCTTGGCTGGCCCAGGTCCAAACAGCAAGTCTGGAGCATCACCAGCTGTCCCAGGTGTGTCTGCATACACACCCACCTCGGTCCAACCGGGTGGGAAGAGGAGGGCAGGAACCTGCACGGTTTGTCCTCAAGGACAGAGGAGGGCCACTGAGCTCAAACATGGCATCAGGGGAAGAGTGGTGGCTATGGCCTGGGTGACCTGGGGCCCAGAAACGAGATGTGTAGGTGGAAGTCACAAAGAGGCCTTTGGGGTCAACACAGGAAGAACTTTTAACCTTGAAGGCTGCCCTGTCTGGAGAGGGCACCAGCACCCTCTTTTGGCAGAGTGTCCTGGTGTGGGAGGCAGCCCAGCTGAGCTGGGGAGTGGGGGAGAGCTAGAGGTATTTGACCTGGAAGATGTCTGCGGGCCCTTTGAAGTCTGAGATTGAACATCTTTCCAGCCTCCAGTCTGCCTTTTCTCCAGAGCTTTCTGTTTATTTAGGGAGGTGACAAGCTGGAGCTTTTGCCAGAAGCCGGCTTTCCTACCAGCAAGCGATTTGCTTTCCCAGGGTAAACAGGAAGGCGACCTCTGAGAGCAAAGCCAGCAGGTCGGCAAGGTGGCAGCAGGTGTCACCTTGTAAGTGCATTGCAGAGAAGTCTGAGCCCTCTGGGCCTTACAGACGCTGCGGCTTAAATAGGAGCAGGGGTGGGGTGGGGGGGTGGGAAGCGACACAGGTGGCCCACGCGGTGACGCGAGGCTCCCCAGGTCAAACCGTGCTGGGGCGCGAGAGAGACGAGAGGGTTCAGCCCACGCTGCCGGCCACATCAGAGCACCAAGAGAACACCAAGTCTTTATTACAGGAATTCCTATGAAACAGCCCCAAGAGAAAACCCACACATAGAAGGGGGAAAAAAGGGAAGAAAAAAAAAACACTTACAGCAACACACACACACACACACACACACACACACACACTTGGGGCTGGGGCTTCCCTGTGGTGCGCCAGGTTCCAGCGCGGAGAGGAGCCCGGGCCACAGCCAGAGGCACCCCCTCAGCCCCTCGGGGCCAGACCCTGCTGTAGCTCGGGCTGAGGGCCACATCCTGGCCGCGAGACGCAGTGGAGGGCGGGCGGCCCCTCCTGGGCAGGGCCGCCCCGCGCGCTTCCAAACTTGGTCAAGCGGCGCGGGCCGAATGAGGTGCGCTGGCAGTGTCGCCTCCGCCTGCGGTCCTGAGCGCCCGCCACGCCCTCATTTTCTTGGGGTAACTTGAGGCCACTTGGCCCCGCAAAGGCTTGGCTCCCACTGCCAACCCTGCGGGGTTGGGCTGCTTCCACTCGGTGGGTGGGGTGGCTGAAACCTCGGGCTGCCCAGGATTCCCGGGTCTCCCGTGAGGTCAGCGCGTTCTCATCCCAATGGTGGCGCCAGGGAGACCGGGCAGTCTCCCTCCCACTGGCAGTGGTTGATGCCGGGTAAGGTTGGTAGAACCGGAGTTTTCATCCTCGGATCATTCACCTTCTCGCTCTTGGCAAGGGGCACCCAGCAAGCCCTTCTGCCCCAGGCGCTCCCACCCAGACCGGCAACCTCATCACCTTGCTCCAGACTACTCCTGCCTAACCAGAGTCCTCCAGCTCCAGGGTGGCCACCCTCCCCATCCCTGCTGGGGGCCGTGCCAGCCCCTAACAGAGGCGGCTGGGGGCCAGGAAGGGCAGTCAGCAGATACCCTCTTCCGTGGCCCATCACTCCTCAAGGGGGCTGAGTGGCTGCCCAGGGCTCTCCCACCTGGAGCTCTGTGCAGGGGCTGTGCCCAGTGTGAGCAGCCAGGGGGAAAGGCTGAGATGCAGGAGACAGTGGGAATAAAGGGCTCAAAGTGCCCAGGAGGGAGCAGGGAATGGGACAGGGGATCAGGCATTGTCTGTGGTCCAGAAGGTTGGCAAGTGTGAGAGGTAGGGTCTCCACCTTCAGGCCAAAGAGCCTCCAACCTTGGCCTGTTTGTGGATTTTCTTTTCTTTTTTTTTTTTTTTTAAAGAAGAGGTTTGGATCCTGCATCTCCACTCATTGCCCATAGAACAGCCAGGCTACAAAGGAGCCCTGGTTGGCTTTCGCACCCCCCTCCCCCAGATCCTTTCTCCAATCACAGCATGCAACTCTGAAGTTCCAAGTCCCATGGAAAGTGGCAGTGTCTGGGCTGGATGGTGGCCAGAGAATCACTGGGCCTCGGTAGTCAAGCACCATCTGTCCAGCTGCAGCTAGGCTCTTCAACGGGGGGGCCGGTGTTGCTCTCTGGCCGCCTCCACCAGGTCAGATCAGCTCCAGCGAGGAGGAACTGCTGTCATCTAGTAAAGGAAAAGGAGGTGAGAGTGTTTCTCAATGAAGCCTAGTATTTTTCAATGAAGCATCACTCGTTCTTGGAGAGATGGTTTTGGGCAGAAGCTACCAAGGACAAGAACCCTCTCCCCCCTCCAGGGACTCTGGCAGCTTTGGAACTCTTCCTGGGATCACACACACACACACACACACACACACTCACTCTCTCTCTCTCTCTCTCTCTCTCTCTCTCTCTCTGCTCCTAGAAATGGTCCAACTTGCAGAACACCAGGGCCTCTGGCAGCTAGAGATGGAGTAGGGGGCTGGAATTCTGGTGGAAGCTGCTGCATGGGAAGGGCTAAGAGGGGGGAAGTGCCAGCACATCCTGGCATGCAGCAGTAGCTCCAATGAGCCAGGCCAAGGGCACCTGTAGCAGCCGCAAAGTAAACTGGGGTCAGAATTTGGTGGGCCCCACGCACCAGCCAGAGGAGATCATAAGCCTTTAGTACTCAGAAGACCCACTCAGAGATGGAGGATGAATGGAACTCGAGGGTTCTGGCAATGCAGTGAACAGAGACCAGGGGCTGCTAACCAGGTGATGAGAAAAAAAGGAAGGAAGAGAAGTGAAATGGGGAAGTCAGGGGGAGAGACTGGCCTTCAGGGAATTATCTAGAGCTAGAAAGACAATTGTGGGCACAGCTGGGGTTACAAAGCAGATTGGGCAGACAGAGCCAGTATTGCTGAGAGGGTAAAAGAGGGCGGTGACCAGACCGTGCTGTGGGAGAGAGAAGATTTCAAGGGCAGAGCTACCAGGAGACCTGGATTGGGGAAGTAGGAGGAGTCATGGGAAACCAAAAAGGACCCTGAGAATAGAGGTGAGAGGAAGAAGGCCCAGGATTCTGGGGCCAAGGGAGCCAAGGGAGAGCAGTTTCAAGAAAGACGATGGTCACGGCGTGCACAAGAGAACACCAGAGGACGCAGCACAGGACAAGGCGCTGAGCCTGGCAGGTGTCCGCCGGGGGGTTGGGGGGCGGCGGGTAGTGGGAAGGGCTGCTGGGCTGCCAGCCTGCAATGGGTGAAGGACGATGCCACTTGTTTTGCAAGTTGGGTGATTTATTTTTATTTTCAGAGGGAAGGGAAGGGAGAGAGAGAGGGAGAGAAACATCCATGTGCGGTTGCCCCTCACGCACCCCTTCTGGGGACTTGGCTGGCAACCCAGGCATGTGCCCTGACTGGGCATCGAACCAGCGACCTTTCTGTTTGCAGCCCGGCACTCAATCCACTCAGCCACACCAGCCAGGGCGCAAGTTGGGTGACTTTTATGATGGGGAAGAAGAGGATGTAGACTTGAGGAAGGAGCTGGAAAGGGAAAAGCTGGCAGACTCAGGAGAGAAAGACATGATGGGCAAGGTCCTAATGAGGGGGTAGCTTTGAACTAGACACATTTTTCCTGGGGACCCACGAGAAGGAGATAACAGCAACACCGCGTGGTTGGCCTTTCCTGCGGCTTTACGTGCACCTTCTGGAGAAGTGAGGAGTATGGGTGCAGCTCTGTGAGTGAGAAAAGCCTAAGAGAACAAGCAGGTCTGGAAGTACGTGGTGCAGAATGGGGTGGGGAGTCAGCTGGAGGTGATGTGAAGGCTGGCGCCACCCAGGCTGCAGGGAGAGGGCACTGCTCAGTGTTCCTGGCTGTGTCCCCTGCACGCTGACAACCTCTCCTCCGTGACAGCTATCCTGAGGGCAGCAAGTACTCCTGCACAGTCTGAAACCGGGCCACAAATGCCACACCTTCAGCTAAAGAACGTCTTGTAGCTGCTGGCCCCTGGGACCAAGACAGCAGCAGCTGGGGGAAGGGCAGACAGGCAGCTTCCTGATGGGGGGAAGGGCTGAAAGAGTGACAGATGCTACTGAGTCCTGGAGGGTGCACAGGAAGAGAGGGGGAAGCAGCCTGGGGGCCGGGGCTCCAGCCAAAAACCGGGCTGCCCTGAGAGGGGCTGTCTCCTCACCTGGCTGTGTCAAATGCCATGGCACCCACCCCAAGCAGCCAATGGGAAAGCTCTGTGTGAGGCCACCCCTGTTTTCCTTACATTGTCTTCAGTGTGCTGTGTGTCGTGGACTGGTTTCTCAACTAGGCTGTACACTATTCGAGATCAAAGCTGACTATTTTTTCTTGTTCCCAGCATCTGGCATTGGAGGACTGACTATCTTTCATCAAGTGAATAAATAAGCAAGTAGAAGAAATGCAAAAGACTCGCCTTCAGGCAGAAGCCCACACCCCGGCCACAATGGTGAGCGAGGAAGCCACAAGGCCTGCACTATTTGCTTTCCTGAGCCTGATGCCTCTGGACTCCTGGGACGACACTTGAGATGTGGGCTGTGGCGGCCCTGGCCTTGGGCAGTCCCTGGGCAGTTGTGGCTCCAGGCCTTACCTCTTACTGTGCTTCCCTTAGGGCTTCCTCCACCTTGGGCACTTCTGGTCGCCTTCCCCGGAAGTCTTCTTCTGAAAAGCAGAGGGGAGCTGCCTTATCCTCCACCCTGCAGGCCCTTGCTCAGGCATGTCCCCAGGCTCAGCAAGAGCGCTCTGCTTGTTTTCCAGGGCACATGCTGAGTCCTGGGGTCAGTATGTGGGTC
This sequence comes from Macrotus californicus, assembly GCA_007922815.1. Taxonomy (NCBI): domain Eukaryota; kingdom Metazoa; phylum Chordata; class Mammalia; order Chiroptera; family Phyllostomidae; genus Macrotus; species Macrotus californicus. Next base: position 125,133 of record VMDR010000471.1, on the reverse strand, counting down.
TGGTGAGAAGGCAGCAGGGTGCAAAACGGATTTGGACACCTGTGTGTTCGCCTGGCTCCCTCCCTCACTAAGCTCCAAGACCCTGGTCAAGATCATCCCTCGGTTTCCTCATTTATAAAGTGGGACAGGGAAGTCGGACTATCCAGATGACCTCCAGGGCCCTCCATGCCTTTGTTTCCTGACCGCCAGTGGTCCCTCTCTCTGAAGCATAGGGGTCAGGGCTTGGCTGTGGGCCTGGTAGGGTCTGAGGCAGCATCTTCTGTCCATGGGGCCTTTGGGAGGGACTGTTTGAATGCTGAAAGGCCTCTGGGCCCAGAGACTGAGCCTGCCAGAGCTTGGTTTTCAAGTCGAAGCCTGTCTGCCCCTCACACCCCAGAGAATATTCCCTAGCAACAGCACCTGGCGCTTTGTGCTCCAGGTAGAGATCTGAGTGGAGGTGTGGCTGGGGCTCCCTTTCAGGGGTGGAAGGAAGGAAGAGGCAACATGGTCCAAGTGGGAGACCCCATTTCTTTGGGGCACCCGCCCACCAGTCTTGATCCATCGCCCAGGCTGGGTCTTGGGCCACTGATCACAGGCAACTGAGAAATCAATCTTGCCCCCTTCTCCCCCCTCAAACCCCACCCCACCTTGCCTTACCATAGGTGTGGCCCTCCACATCATCCAGGAGATTGGCTGTTGATGCAGCAGCCCCCAGCCTGCCCGGCCATTCAGGAAAACAGTCCCAGGGACTCCAGCTCCCTGCCCTGAGTGCTCCACCACCGCTCCAAGCTCAGGAGCCTTCCACCACTCCACCTTATCCCCTCACCCTCCCCAATGTCACCCTCAGGCTCCTTTTCTTGGAGTCAGCTGGGCAGCCAGGCCCTGACTCTCACCCAGCTCCCATTCTGGGAACAGAGAAGCAACTTTCTCCCTGTTCCCTTTTGGCTGTTCAGCTTCTCATATCCTGGACCTTGTTTGACAAGCATGGATAGGAGTCTGGGTAAAAATGTGGAAAATCTTATCTTTACTTGAGGAATTGAAAGTGAGTGGGCAGGGCCAACATGCTTGAAATGAGGTGGAGAAATCTGAGGATCAGTTAACTGGAGAAATCAGGGAAAGGTCTGCTGATCTCAGGGGAAGAACCAAGTTCTCTCCCAAGATGTAGTTAGCCCCAGACAAAAGGTAAAAAAGCTGTAGGACAACTTCTGAGCCTCCAGAAGGAAGGTGGGTGGGATGGGAGGGGCTGGCCTTCCCCACGCCTGGTCACGGTAGCTGAGATTGGCAGAGAGACAGGGCAGCAGGCTGGCAGCAGGACTTAGGGAAAGGGTGGGGCCATAGAGCCTGGCCCTGCTGCTGGGGCCGTGTGCAGCCTCAGGGAGCCCAGCCCAGGGTTTCTGTGCCCTTAGAACCCATCCGCCCCACCCCAGTGCCAGGCCAAAAAGGATACGACTGATGCTTCAACAAGTGTTTCCTCTTTGACTTCCTCATCTTGGTCTTCTCCGAGAAAGCCCTGGCCAGTTCAAAGAGCTTCCTCTGAGTGGCTGGGGGCAGAGAGACCTGTGAGCCAGCAGCCAGACTACCAGGTAACTGCCCTCCAGGGCTGAGGAGGGCAGGGTGGCCCAGGAGCCCAGGGAGCTGGGGAGGTGATGCCCCAGGGGCGTGAGGCTGCCATCCTGGGATGGCCTGCAGGGGCAGCAGAAGCTACCGGGAGCTGGACCAGGGACAGCTGGCAGCCCAGGATCTAGTGTTCCCCCTCAGTTTGACAAACAGCAATGCATCTTGGCTTTCTCTCCCGCCGCCTACTCCCGCCCCTTGCCACCTCCAGAGTTGGTCTGGGATTTCCGTAACTAATCCCAGATTTTCCCTGAAATGGAGCCTGAAAGGATGGCAGCCTCATTCACACATGGTTGTGTGTCTGTGGGGCAGGGAGGGGAGGGGAGGGGCAGGGGCAGGCAAGTACTGGCTGGCAGGGCTTTGTGGGAAGAGGTCATGGATCCCGCAGGCCTCCCACCTGCAGAAAGTGGGTTTAGCGAAGACCTCTCCCCACTCAGGCCCAGCTAAGCCCCTTCAAGCCACAGAGAATGTGAACACTAAAACTTTCTGGGGGAGGGGGAATGCAGCACATTATTTTTCTGCAGACAGCTGGCTCAAGAGGATTTAAAACTTAATTTGTATCCAGACTCAGCGGCAAAGGGAAATGAGGCAAGAAGGCTGAGGGAGCCAGCCTGCGATTAAAATGTCACTTCGGTTCACTAAGAGTCAGCTGCATTAAAAATTCCGGGTGGCTCCTTCCCTCCCGTGAGGCCACAGGGCCTGTCTGAGAAGATCTGGGAGGGGGACATGGGCTGGACTCACATTTGCCCATGTGTTTCAACTTGTCCCTGAATAAGGCATCTTCAGACACAGCAGGGTTGGCGTCACTGGCTCCTGGAAGGGGGAGACACCTCTGAGGGCCAGCTGGAGAGGGAGAGTGGCTGCCCAAGGCCCCAGGGACGTCGGTCAGGGCTGCCCCGAAGGACAGGGGATCAGCCTGACTCTACTATTTGAAGCAAAGAGCAGGATGGACACTGGGGCTTTGAGGAGCACCTCGCTCCCCACCCGAGCATTGCTTTCCTCCTCTGTAAAGAGGGACAGCACCATGGTGTGCTGTGTGTGTGGAGAAATGGCTCCCTCAGACTCCCGACCGGCTGCCTCTCTGACCAACCCCAAGTCCCCGAAGTCACATTGGCAGCCTGAAGTCAGCCATGGTAGGAGTTTTTTTACACCACGCAGGTCACCAGACACTGTACACCCGGCCTTCCCCTTCACTCTGACTGGCTATTAAACATTCGCCAGCACGTGGTCGGCCAGCCTGCATCCTACAGGGTATGAGAGCTAATGAGGTAATGGAAGGAAGGTACCCCCGTGTTCACCCACAGTGGTTCCTGTCTCCTTCCCTCCAGGGTCAGCCCACTCCATCACCCCCGCCCCCCAGACATGGAGTCCCTGACTGGGGAGACAATGATGAGTGGAAATGAGAATGGGGCTAGTCCCAATGTCAGAGCCCACCCCCCTTACTCCGCACCCACTTGGGTCTTTTACTGCCCTTTTAAAGCCCCTGCTCTCTACCCTGCAACTCGACTAATCCAAGTCACCCTGTCTGCTAAGTCCCCTGTGAGCTATTCTGATCCACCTCAGCAGCCCTGGTGTCCATGGTTAATTCAGGATCAAGGGCAGAGGCTGCCGTTAAAGCCCTCAGATGCACATCTGGTGGGGCCTGAGCTCCCAGCCTGTTGCTTATGAATCAGTTCCACAGGATTTTCTCCTTCCAGCCAGGACCAGCTGAGCTCCCCGTCCTTCGGCTCCCTGCCCCCACCCCACTGCACCACATAAGGTCTGCAGATTCTGTCTCTGAGGAGAGCAGCCTGTGTGTAGTGGGGGACTCTGGCTGATGAGGGTTCCCTATGCACATATATAGGCAAAGTCCAGTTGTTGAGTGTGGAACGGGGTTCTCTGGGCCTTTTTGCCCCACATTCCCATCTTGACCTTCATCTGTGCATCCCAACAGGCTGCTGTCCACCCCTGGCCCTCCCTCCTTCAGCCGCTTAGGGTTCCTGGGGGGATCTGGCCCTCTCGAGGCAATTCTTGCTTCTCACCACCTTATGTTACACATGAAGCTCAAAATTCTCTTCCCCCAGTATGAGAGCAGGGCCTGGCCCACAGCAGACAGTGCCTGACTACTGAAGGAACGAACGAGGGACCCCTTCCCAGACCGATCCCACCTGTCACCTCCCAGTGCATCTGCTGTCATCAACAGTGTGACCTCAGCTTTGCTGGTTTGCTCTACCCATTTCTTGGATGTATCTCTGTACGCCCCCCTCCCCCAGGGGAGAGACCAAGGCTTGTAAGTCTGAGTCCTTCTTGCCCCTCCTCCCCATGGGGGACATTACGTGGTGTGGCATGTCCCGTTCTTGCCCCTGTTCCAGACACCTCTGAGGAGTTCAGCCAGCCTGCTCGCCAGCCCCAGCGGTGGGCTCCAGCAGCCCCTGGACTGTGAGAACTCAGGCTGCTAAGTGGAGGGGACATCTCACTGCGCAGTGAGTGCAGGAGCCGTATAGAACCCTCTCTGTCGGCCCACTTCTTCCCCCCGACTGCAAATATGAAAAGCGCAGCTGGGGTGTGAGTCCCTGCGCCCTCCAGACCTCTCTCCCAGGAAGGCAAGTTTACCTGGGGCAGGAGAGGGAAAGCCGAAGTCATTTCCCACAGCCACGCTGCTGGACTTGGATTTCTGGGACTCGTATTTCAATCGATCTGGAAAAGGGCCACATTCCAGTCAGGGAAGTTAGCGCCTGGGCGGAGACCTAGGCAGTGGTTGGAGGCCAAACCCCCAGACTCACTCACAAGCACACACAAAATATGGGCACACACACATCTGCTGGCTGTCAAAGACCCGGCGATATCACAGGAACTGCTGCCCTGGGAGCGCTGGAATGGCACAGCCTTGGAAGCAGGAGGACCCTGAGAGATCGTATAGCCCACCCCTTCCCTTAAAAGGAAGTGCTCATAGACCCCCAGCTGTTTTCCTACAGAGCTGGGGCCAGCCTTGGGCCTCTGTCTCAGCCTACCCTTCTCCCCACACACCTTGTCCCTCCCCTATGACACGCTGTCGGTCACACACACTCTGCCACTGCAACCCGCACAGGACAGACCCCTCACACCCCTCTCTCTGTACTCCCCCCAAACACACTCTCACCCTGAAGGGAAAAAGCAGCCAGGCTGGAGAGCAAGGTCCCCAAGCCAAAGACAACCCAAATACCCCCAAAAGTCGAGAACCCCTGCCCTAACGTCCTCCCCTGGGGAGGCCCCCACTCTGGCACCCATGGACCGGTCACTCTGATCCCGGATCTCCAGACACATCATGCCAAGGCCAGTCCCTGGCACAGTGAGGATGTGCCAGGGGATGGGGGGAGAAGAGGGCCTAAGAGGGCACACTCTCCTCTGCTGACCATGGAGGAAGGAAAAGGGCAGCTGGTGACAGCTCCCCGTTTGGCAAGGATTCTGAAGCTCCCACAAGGGTCCCGTGGTGGGGGCCCTGTCTCAGCCTTTCAGAGGCCACCCTTGGCCTCCAGCTCCCTGCCTCTCCTGAGCCCCAAGGCTGCCATCAACAGGAGCCACAGAGAAGCAGCCGCAGCACCCCGCCCGCTGCATCACCTCTCTCCAGGGCCAGGAGGAAGTCCCTGTTGCGCTGCAGCTCCTTCATGAACTCCTCGTTCTGCAGGAAGAGCGCAATCCTCTCGTCCTCCAGGTACTGCTTCCAGAGGCGCTCCTGGCCCCGCGCCTCAGGCCCAGCCGTAGGGGGCAGGCCACCTTCTCTGCTCATGGGCTTGGCGTCCCCGGGGTTGCCCTGAGGAGGGGAGCAAGCACATTGAATGCCTACTGACAACGGTGCATGTTGTACAAACATCTGTGCACGTCTGGGTGTGCACGTGTCCTTTCCCAGGATCTTCCCACCGCACCTGGGGGCCTGCACATCCTTTCAGGGTCTAGTCACAGGACTGACTCCACTGCACAGGCCAGAGTCCTTTTGGCCGAGGAAGCAGCAAGGGCCAAAAATGACTTCTCCTCCCCTTTGGACCACCCCATCTCTATCTACAACCTGAACGGTCCTCAAAAGTGATCTGCAAACTGCTCAGTAGCCTACATGTGATTCCCAGGCTCTCCCTGCACCAGCTGTCTCGGGGTGACAGCCCCTCTACCAGAACCCCTTGGGACATGCCAGCCTCTAGGGAGAGGCGGCCTCTGGCCCTTTCCCAAGAAAGGGAAGGCAGGTGCTCTGGTCCCCTGCTGTTGACTGTCCCCATGCCCACCTCCCTCACGCCTGGAGTGGCAGCTGTAGCTAGAATCTGCTCAGGGCTGTCACCTTCCCTGGGTGGAACAGGAAACCTCCAAGCCCAGACAGGAAATGAGGCTTTCATTCTTTCCCTACAAACCCAGGGCAACAGAAATAGCTCAGCCTGGGCTCAAACATCAGAAAGTGAAACTGGCTGGCCCGACCGTGTGGGCGAGCAGAGATGCCGCGCAGGCCGGTGGGGGTACCCCCTGTACCTGTACGCTGTCCAGCTGCTGGGGCAGGATGCGGAGAAAGTCATCCGGGAGGTTGCCCAGCAGTGGTGGGTTCCAGTTCCGGTAGTGCCTCTGGCTGGAGAGGGGTGCGGAGCCCAGCACATCAATGCTAGAGGATAATGAGGAAGAGTCAGGCCGAGACTTGGGTGTCCTGGCCCATCACACCAGGACCCTGCTCAGAATGACACACCTGCTCCCCACAGCCTCCGCGGCTTCCTGCACAAAGGCCCAGAATTCTAGCTCCTCAGCCAGGCCTCAGCTAACCCCTGACCTCTGACCCCTGGTCCAGGCCTGGGTTCCTGCTGCACCGAAGGTTCACTGCTCTCCAACCACAGTGCCTTCAAGGTCTCTAAGGCTGTAGAGCTCTCTGTTCATGGTGTTTGTGCTGGCCATTGTGGGGTTAGACGGAGATGTTTATGCACATCCTCCGAAGACAGCAGAAATCATGGCCTTTTATGCCTCTATCACAGCACCTGGCACAGTGTGAGTGTGGCTGCTGAGTAACAGGTGTGCTCCAAACGAACAGACAGAGAAGCCACCAAGAGCCCAGCCCACCTGAATGCTGGGACACAGGGGTGGGGGGACACAGGGACCCCAGGGTCTCTAGAGAGTAGCAAATCCCGACTCCAGTTCTGGCACTGTCACAAGCCAGCAGCATGGTCTAGGGCGAGACCCGCTGCCCTCTGGGACTCACTTTCCTCCTCTAGAAACTGCCGCCTCCCTGCCAGCGTGGGCAGGAGCCCCTCACCAGACTGTCTGGAACAATGTCCTGAAAGGCACATTGAGACGGGGAGCAGAAGGGCTCTTGTCCCAGGGGCCGCTCTTCATGGGCGAGGGCCTGGCCGGAGGTCTGTGCCACGGCAGAGGCCCGCTGCCAGGTGGGAAGGAGAGGAACAAAGGCGGTAGCCTGTGTCCTCCCTGATCCCCAGGCCCCCGCCCCGCCGCCCTGGGCCTGAGGGCAGCCTGGGGCCCCGCCAGGAGCTCCCCACAGCTCCTCGGTGGCCTGCAGCGTGGCAACCGCAGGACACGTGTTCTGCTGAATCAGGGAAGTGACACACACAGACGGCAGCAGCGAGGGCCGGGGGGGCGGTGGGGGCCACTCTGGCTGTGGGGCCTGGCTTTGATTTGGTCTCCAGCTCCAGGAATCCCTCGGCCCCCTCACTGGAGGGGAGCTTTTCCGGCGGGGCTGCCGCCGCCTGTGGAAATAACTTCCTTTCCTTTTCTATTTTGGGCGGGTGGCCGGGCGGGGGGACTGAGGGAGGGGCGGGGGCGGCAGCAGACGGGATAACAAGCTGCTAAGTTCGGGGTGGGAGCAGCACAGGCAGACTGGAGCCAAGGGAGAACCCCAGCACGCCTGGCCCACCCCCTCGCTGCACAGATGTGGGGACGGTCCGCAGCAGAGTCTGCTTCACAACCCTGGACCGATTCCTAGGCAGCTTCCTCTCTACATCACTCTACCACCTTCTGTCAGTGCTGGAAGCTTCAATTTTCCCAAGGGCCTGCGAGGCAGGGGAGAGGAGGTCCCATCGCTCAGGGACTTGAAGACCACCTTTAACCATTCCCAGCACAAAGGAATCTTCTCCGGGCTTACCACCTTTTTTTTCCTTAGGCTTCAGTCTTTCTCCGGGACATGGGTGCCCGCCCCAACTCAGCCACACCTAGAGTCACCCAGGAAAGCTGCAGAGGGGGAGCCCTGGGGTCACATTTGGGCTCCTCTAGACATTTTACCGAGAACCCAAGATCGGAAGGGGATGAGGAGCAGTAACCCTGTCCTCAGCTGAGCTTCCTTGCTGCTGGGCCCAGCCCCCACTGGGCTCCTTGCCCTGGCACCAGCGGAGATGAGGTCAGCCGTAGCTGTGAGAGACAGGGGGGCCCTGAGCCCAGGCAGCCCAGGCAACTCCACTGTGGTCAGAAAGGAATGTCAGAAATGAGCCGAGAGGCAAATAAAAAACTTCCAAGGCTGTCATTTCAAGGGGAAAACAGCAGGTGGCCTGTGCGGAGGGGTGCCTCTGGGATCCAGAGCCAGTCTTTTCTTCACAGGACAGAGGAAAGGACAGACTGGGGGAGGGGAAAGGAGGGAGAAGGCTGGGGAGGCTCTCCTGGCCCTGAGTCTGCCCTTGGGTCCCCAAATTAGAACTGCACTCTCGATCAGACCTCCGGGTTTCCCCATGGAATGGCAGATCCCAGGAGGATTTCAGAGTCAAACCTTCCAGGCAGGGTTTTTGATGAAGGCTCAACGCTGAGGCCCAGATGGGTCAGCACCCCCGGCCCCTGTCCCAGGGCACCCAGACCACTCAGGCAGAGCTGGGCCTGGGGCCCTGGCATTCCGAGCACACGCCCCCCGACCTCTTCCAGCCTCCCTGCCCCAGCAGGACAAGCTCCCAAGCCCTGCCCCACCTGCGGTCTCACAGTGACTCAGTGACTGCAGGTGACTCAGACACGTGTAGGGTCATTCCTCCCCCAACCTCCTACTCCACTCTGATCTCTACCCGCAGCCAGAGGGAGAGTCTAAAACACTCACCTGAACACAGCAACCTCAGCTTATACCCGCTGGCTATGGGACAAGGCACAGCTCCTCAGAGGACCCACCAGCACCCCAAGACCTGCTGCCTCTGGAGCCTCACCCGCCATCCCATACTTCCTGGAGTTCCCCAGACGGTTCCCTCTTTCCTACCTTCAGGCCTCTGCACGTGCTGTTTCCTTTGCCTGGAATGCCCTCCTCTCCTCTGCTTTGCCAGGTTACAGCTTGGACATCGGCTCCTCTAGGCAACCTTTGCTGCACCCCTGCCCCCAGGTCTATTCCTCTCCCTGACTCTGATCTGCTTGTGGGGGCGGCGGGGATCGGGGAGGGAGTCACAACAGTGATGTATTCTTTGCTGCATCACACACCTGGTTTGGCACCTACATTCTGCAGTGACTCAATAATTGCTGGAAATGGCCCTGGCTGGTGTGGCTGAGTGGACTGAGCACTGGCCTGAGAACCAAAGGGTAGCCAGTTCTATTCCCAGTCAGGGCACATGCCTGGGTTGTGGTCCAGGTCCCCAGTACGGGGCACATGAGAGGCAACCACCCATTGAGTTTCTCTCCCTCTTTTTCTCCCTCCCTTCCCCTCTCTCTAAAGAGAAATAAATAAATGATCTTTAAAAAAATTAAAATGAGTCCTGGCTGGTGTAGCTCAGTGGATTGAGCATGGGCTGCAAACCAGAGGGTCGCCAGTTCAATTCCCAGTCAGGGCACCTGCCTGGGTTGTGGGCCAGGTCCCCAGTGGGGGGCCACGTGAGAGGCAACCACACATTGATGTTTCTCTCCCTCTCTTTCTCCCTCCCTTCCCCTCTGTCTAAAAAATAAAATTAAATTAAAATGAGTGTCCTGGATGGAGAGACTGGAAATGGCCTCGGCCTGGGTCTGGGCCCAGCAGGGCCATCCTGGCGCAAAGGGGCGCAGGCTCAAAGGCTGGCCCTGCCTTTTCTGAACACTGGCCTCTGAAGGAAGCCTCACCACTGGTCTCGGTGTCTGTGCCAAGACGGGGATTGCCATTCCCATTTCACAGATGAGGCACACAAAGCTCCTAACCATTACATAGTGGGCCAAAGGCCACACAGCAAAGGCACCTGAAGAATCGGAAGCTGGGCGGCTGAAGGAAGCGGGGAGAGAGAGCACTCTGCTTCTGGCCGATGCCACTGCTCAAGCTCTCGTCCCCGTGTCCACGCCCAGCCTCGTAAAGCCTCAATTTCTGGGTCAGAGACTTGTCCAAAGTCACAGGGTTGGCATGAGAACTACTGAGTCTTGGTCTAGTGCTCAGGTCCCCTTGCCCACAACTGGGGCTCCCATCACTGGGCGGCCCCCGGCCCTGCCCCCCACCCCACCGCAGCTGAACAGCCAGCCAGAGTAGGGGAGGGAGGACACAGCCAGGATACCCACACCAGGTTTACACTGGGATCCCGTCTCTCCTGGCCTCAGTTTTCCCTTCTGAAAAATGGGCAGAACCACTCTGCCTGACAGAAGCTGAACCATTTGCAAAAGCGTGTTGGGAGAAAATTTTTAAAAAGTCAAAAGGAAATCACGTATTCCCATTCCAGGCTGAAAGTCATGCCAGAGTCTCACCCAGACCCCCCTACATACCCTGCCTCCTACCTCATTATGGCCTCCTTGGACCTCTGTGATAGAAGGGGCCCAGCTTTGCTCCTGTCCTTGCCTCAAAACATTGCTCCCCTACTTCCCCCCATCATCCACTAGGCCTCCTTCAGCTCTCTGGGCGTCAATCACAGAGAATTTCCTCATTTGGGTGGCAACAGGACACAGCAACAGAGAGCAGTGGTCTTGGAGTTAAAATGACCTGGGTTCAAATCCCAGCTCTGTAGTCTTGGGGGAATTGCGAAACCTCTCTTAGGCTCAGTCCCCTCATCTGTAAAATGGAAGTGACAACAGTGCCTACCTCAGAAGTTGCTAGAAAATTTGACTGGTTTCCAATGTTTCATAAATGGTAGCTGTTTGTCTATACCTGTATAGTAACAGAGACCTCCACTATCCCCGAGGCTCCCAAGGTCCCCGGAAGAGAAGACCCAGTAGAACAAGTCCCCTGCCCCATCCCTTCCCCCACCCCTCGCCCCTCCAGGCCTGAGTCATTCTAAGGAACAGGAGCTTTAGGACAAAGAGACACCTGGGCTCCAGTAAGTCCTACCACAAACACGAGGAGGCCCAGGAAAACAAGCACTTCAGAGACCCAGGGGAGCCCAGCTGGCAACCCGTTTAGTGTTAAATCTCCAAATTACAGAGTCCCTGACCTGGGAGAAGTCTCCAAGGACCTAGCAGTCTATTCCCCTGCCTCCAGTTATTAGACAATCCCAGAAAAAGAGACTTACTTACTCCCATTACTTAAAAAATTCCCCACACATTCTTAGGCCAGGCAGAACAAATACATATCTGTCCCATCCATTACTGGTGACTGTCTGGGAGTACTGTGTCGAGGGAGATCCTGAGGTTCTGTGTCAACGGAGCAGCACAGACCACAGTGATCAATCAGTAGCCTTTGCCAGGGGCTCGGGAGGGGAGATGTCAATTCACATTCCACATGTTTGCCATCCCTGCTCTGTATCTGCTTTGACTGTTGGTTCCCAGAGAGCAGAGGCTGAGCTTGACTCCGCGTCTGTTGGGCGTTCAGCATAGCACCTGGCCTAGAGTAGGGATTTAGTGAACGTCTGCTCTTGAACACTCTCCTTGGTGTCTAAGAAGTGTTTCTTGCTACAGTAGAAGCCTGTTCTTGCTGAGGGGTCTAGCCGAGATTCCCCCTGGGTTTGTACTCAGCCCCAGCCTCTGATCCCTTCCCCACTTCCGGGCGCTCTGGGAGGAGCTGGGTTCTCACCGGGGAGGCGGAGTGGGGGGAGCCAGAGGGTAAGGCCTGTCGAACATGTGCATGTGGTAGGCTGGCGGGGAGTACACAGGTGGGGGCTCTTCATCGGAGCTATCAGGTTCCAAAGTCCTTTCCAAGATCTAAATCGGAGAGGATAAAGAAAGAAATATTAACAACCCTTCCTCTTCTTTGAATTGGAATAACATTTCTGCAAAATCCAGTGTGGGTGAGGATGTGTGTAGTAAGGGCACTCTGCTGCCATTGCTGGCGGGAACGTAAATTGTCACAACCAGCACGTTGCAGAAACAGTCTGGCTTTATACACTGAAGCTAAACGCATGGCTACCCCCGACCCTACAATTCCAACACACCCAACAGACATGGAAGCGCGTGCCCCCAAAACAATGTTCAGAGCAGCATTATTCACCCAAGTCAGGTTCAAAAACAAGCCAAACAAATCCCTGTGACAGAGCAGTGTGACAGCCGTGAAGGAGTGGGAAGGCCAGGAAGGGGCACGAGGGGACTTCCAAGTCCATTTATGTTTCTTATCTGGGTGCTTGAGCACATCGCTGAGCTGCTCACTTACGACCCGTGGGCTCTTCCGTACACCTGTTATTGTTGACAGCTAACTTTAACACCATTCCCACCCTCTCTGCAGGTACTTCCTCGTGGACTGTCTCGCCTTAACCTCAAACAATGTAGCAAGGTAGGGTACGGATTGCTACCCCATTTTACAGATGAGAAAACTGAGGCCCGGGCTGACCAAGTGACATGGAAAAAGCCACATGGTGCTTTTAGAACTGAATCCCAACTTGGACGTGGTCTCCACAGCAAGGGTCCCTCCTTCAGTCACAATGCCTGCATTCTCAGTGTGGATTCTCAGGGTGAACAAGGGGCAAGGGCGGTCCCCAGAGTGCCTCTACCTCCTACACTCCTTACTTCATCCAGGAGCCAGAAAGAGGGACAGGGAGAGGCCAAGGACTGGACAGAGGCCGGGATCCCTACTACATGGACTAACCTGGACCATTTCCTGAAGGTCCTCACCGGAGCCTGGGGCAGGAGGCAGCCACAGCCAGGAGATCCAAGGTCACACAACCCCAACTGGCCTTGTACCTTAGCCTTCTGCTCCACTCTCCTCTCCTCCCCAGCTCTGTTCCCATCTCCTCCAAGACCGAAGAACATGTCAGCCCTGGAGTCCCCAGGCCGCACGTTTTAACCTCAAGTGAATTTGCAGAAGTCACTGCTAAACCAATCTGGGCTGGGCCGGGCTGCACCAGCACATCCCTGCCCTGAGCCCAGCCGTGCTGAGAGTCTCGCAGGGACACCTGGCAGGTAGACGGGCAGGTGATGAGTGAGCACTGAATACACACGCACACACACAGCCAGGCTCTGTGCACACACAGCCAGCCTGACCCAAGGAGGCCTCCCGCCCTGGAATGCACTGACGTTCTTTCCTTTGAGGCGGAAAGTATTTAAACAGATGCTTTTGCAGAAAAAGAAGAATGTTACTGCTTTGCAGGCCACTGCTCTGCCTGCCTCAGATTTCCACAAGAAGTAAAAAAGAGAGAGAGAGACCACCGAGCTCCAATTCTGTCACGGGCGAGCCCCTGGCGCCTGGCACAGGACAATGGCTCAGCAACTACCTGGCACGCCCAGAGCCCGTGGAGCTGCTGTCCCCCAGCCCACATCCTCAAGCCCAGACCCCGCTGCTCTGAAGGACAGGGGGCCAGGCAGGGGCCTGGAGGCCAACTTGTGGAGGCTGAGTCTCTCCTCCCGCAGGGGCTGGCTGCTCCGTCCCCACCGAGGTTGGTCTGTGTGAGATGTGTGAGGCAGGGAGAGCTCAGCGGGAACGGTTCCCAGAAGGAAGCTGCTTGCGGTTTCCCATAGCTGGCCTGGGAGCTGGCCCCCCAGACCAGGAGATTAGGTCTCCACAACCGCACCAGGAGGACCCCCTCATTGCCCAGCGGCTCCCGCACCTCAGGGCGGCCTCCTGGGGCTGTGAGAACCAGGCGTTTATCAGAGAAGCTCCTGGAGCAGAATGAGGAACCGCCAAAGAGGCAGGCGCCAGGCCGGGCACGCTCCGGAAAAGCGGATCCCCAGTCTCTGGGGAAAGTCACCCCAGCCACGTTTCTGGCCTCCCCCGGCCTCTCTCCCCGCAACTGAACCAGCCACAACGAGGTTGTTCTTCTGGCTCTAAAAGGTGTTGAAGTTTTCGGCTCTGTGGCCTCCTGGCTTAGTTCAGTGCGGATGATGGATGCCTACCAGGTGCTCCGAGGGTCAGGGTCTGGCCATTTATCTGACAGAAGATGTTTCTCTGTGGCAAGGGTACCCCTCGGGCCAGCCCACCATCCATCACCCCCCAGAGAGGGGGCTTTTTCCAGTCAGCAGGTATTGTCATTCCAGCTGCTGCTCATAAATTTTCCGAAGCACTTTCCGCTGGCTCAGGAACTGCTCGCCGATGGGCCCAGGCAGGGCTCCGAATGTGGGGGGTTGGGGAACCAGCCCAGGAGGGGTGCTGAGAAGGGACTCAATGTGGAAAGCAAGATTCTTAGGAAAACAGAAGCACACACAGTGCGGGCCTGTCTAGGGGATGCTGACGCCTCAAGGAGGCTCACTGGGCTGTGGGTGCGGTGGGCACGGGAGGAAACAATAGCTTCCCTGCCAGATTGTCAGAACAGATGAAACAGCAGAAGGGTCAGAGCATGCAGGGAACCTTCCTTCCGGCTCACACTGAAAGGGCGTATCTGCAGACATGCACTCCCACATACACTCACCCCTCTTTCTCACAAAGAAAATCTTGGTTTCCCAACACTCCCTCCACTTGCTAATCCAGGCAGGCCAAAGGAGTGGTGTCCAGGGGAAAGAGACTGAGGCAGAGACAGCAGCAACATTTCCCCCTTTAACAACATTCCCTGAGTGCCTGCTACGTGCCAGGGCCATCCCAGGTGCTGCAGGCGACACGGGGCTGAGCCAGATGTCATTGCCCACAGAGCTCCTCTCCCCCGCTGGAGAGAGAAACCCCAGGCAGTGCTCACGAAGGGCAGAAGGGCAAGCGGGCCCCGCCCTGCAGGGTGACTCTGACTGACGGGCAGTGGCTGCCCTCAGGGCTGTGCCGAGTGGGACCCCGAGGCCATATCTAGGTCTAGGTTTTCTCACTGTGAGGGTGATGATGACGCCACCTCACAACACTGGGAAAGACCAGGAGGGACGATACATCTAAAGCAGGAGGGGGTGCCTGGCGCAGGCCGAGAGTCAGGGAAGAGCAGGGTTGACTCCCACCCTCTGCGTCCTCTGGCCCATGACTGCGTGTCTCACGTGCCCCTGCAGACAGCAACCTTCTCACTGACAGACTATGTGTCCGTCTGTTCCCGGAGCTGCAGGTCCTGTGGAGACTGGGGGGCGAAACATATACTGAGCCCTTGGATGGGGCCAGGGAGGATTGGCCACACCCAAGAGGGGGGCCTTGATGCAGTGGGGTGGTCGCATCTCCCCCATCCCCCTGCCTGGAGCAAGGAGAGAAGGGTTTGGGCATCACTCGCTACCACCACCATCATGCCTCAGTCAGAAGAAGTCTGATGTCACTGCTCTTCCAATGCTCCCTGTGCTCTAGGGACACAGCCCCCCTCTCCTCATCAACCTCCTGCTCTCCGCTCATTCTGGCATCCTGACAGATGGTCCTGCTCTCAGTTCCCCAGCAAGGCATGCTCCATTTCACCTCTGAGCTTTTGCACAAGCTGTTCCCTCTGCCTGCACACCTTTGCCCTCCCTCTTCCTTTGGGTCTCAGCTCAGCCATCCCCACCTCTTGGGAGCCACGCCCCCTCTCCTGCTTCCGTTTCTCCCAATGGAGCACTTACCACTCCGGGCAGGCGGTTGTTGCCTGACTCTGGTCCCTAATCTCCGCTGCACTGCAAACTGTGAGAGCAGAAACTTTCTCTGACTTGACCAACGTGGATACCCAGAGGTTCAAGAGTACCATTTCTTGAAAAATACAGACCAGAGGTCTCCAGCCTGGACCAACATTCACTGGGCTGCATGGGCCCAGGTGTCTGCATTTTTAACCAGCTCCTCATTCTGAGCACCCCCGACCCAAGGTCTAGTACCATGCCTGGCATACCACTGAGTAGGCGCTCAGTGCTTGTTGAATGGCGGCATGATTTCTGCCCTGAAAACAAGGCCACCGACTGACTTGGGCGTCATTTCCCTATGAGAAATGAAGCTGCTTGCTAGTTAGAACCCAGGCAGTGGTATAACCCACGTCCTCTAAGGTCAAGCAGTGCTGGGGCTCCCCTGCATTACCAGGGCCACGTCCCTACCTCCGGGGGGATGCTGTCCTCCGAGTCGGAGCTGTCTTCATAGACGCTGCCACCACCCGCCTCCAGGTTCATCTGCAGCAGCTGGTCGATGGTGGCGTCCACAGCCCCGCTGTTGGCGCGCAGCACGCACTCGATGATATCGGAATCCATGTTGGGGAACATGGTCTTGAAGTCGTCCATGGCCTGGTTGAACTCGAGGCGGCGCACCTGCCGCGCGGGCCGGCTGTTGTTGAGCTCCTGCGAGGAGGCCGTCGCATTGCCCCCGGCCCCGCGCGCCCCGGCGGAGCCGCCCCCGCCGCCACCTCCGCCGCTGCTGCTCCGGCGGAACAGGCTGGTCATTTTGCCGAGCCGCTGAGCGAAGGTGCTGCCCTCCGGGGCCAAGTCCCTTCCTCCTGGGCCCTGCGCCGTCACGCACGTGGTGGGCGGGGAAACTACTCCCGCGCCTTCCCTTGGCCCCTGGGCAGCCAGGTGGGAACCAAAAAGGTGGGGTCCCTGCGTCAGGAAACTAGGGCGCGGGGCCACCGGCGGCCCTCAGGCAGCGACATCCGGACCTGGACCGTGGGGGAGACTGGATGGCTGGTCATCCACAACCCGGGGGCATCCTGGGGCAGGCTCCAAAGATGGTCGCACCTGAAACGGAGGGGCACAGATTCAAGAGCGGAAGGCAACAAACTGTAGCTCAGGGTGATGGCCAAGGGGATTAGGGAGACCCCTGCCACGCCACGGGAGACTGCTTCCTTCTGCTTTCTCCAGCTGCAATGATGGCACAGCCCCAGTTCCTCAGTAACACAGGAGGGCTATCCCAGTTGGCAAGGAAGGGCTTACTCTGTGCCTGCCCCACCCTCAGTGCCCTGTGTGGGCTAACTCAAGCCACCGCAATGAGGCAGGTTTTAGCGTCCTCATTTTTGAGATGGGAAAACTGAGGCATAGACACTAAGAAAGTGGAGGAGCTGGGATTTGAACCAGAGGCCAGGATTATGGCCTCTCAGCCCCTGGTCTCAACCACTACACACACTGCCAAGACCCTTGAGGTCCTGACTGGGGCAAAAGAGGCCCTGTACAGGTGATGTCCTGCCTCGAGGGTCTCTAGCCCCATCCAGCCCTGCTTTCCTTGTCTTCCCACATCAGGGCCCCACTGTCATGGTCCCACATCACCATGTCCAATCTGTGCAGACAGAGCTCCTCTGAATCTGTGATAGAGAACTATCCAGCCCACTCAGATCCTGGCATGTAAATCACTGCCCAGGTCCCGTTTCTGCCAGTGCAGTCCATCGAGAGTTGAATGTGCCTAAGATCATCAAGCTCTGACTTTCTCACACTTATCCTAAGTTTCTACAGTAATTTTGCTAATTCGAGAAATGTGGCAGCTTTATTTTAAGGGACTGTTCTATCAAAGGATATTCTTAAGTTTGCCGAAACAGGTGTAAACCTGCCCTCCCATTTTTAGGACTTGGGTCATACTCCAAACAGCTGATACAGAAATGTCTGAACGAGCAGATCAGTGTGATGCTCTCCCTTGTCACGGGCTCAAGAGTCAATGACACAAGGAAGACGAGACCAGAGGGCTGGGGAAGGCTCCGTGTCCCTCCCTCACCCTGGGGTCAGAACACCCATCACTACCACTGACTGTCTTTGTCCCAACAGGTTGGTCCCCTCACAGGTAAAATAGGACCTCATGCTGTCCCCCAGGGCCTCCCAAAGCCACCATGCTGAGATTCTAACCTCCACCTCCGTGGAGGGACATGGGAATTGCCCAGGGCTCATGTTCTGGGGCTTGCTGGGTGGGTGTCTGCCTAATCCCAGGGAGGTGGGCTGGATTCAAGAATGGAGAACTTGAAGCACAGAGGCCCCACACAGCCCCCCTCCCCGGATTATAGTTCTGGTGTCACATGTGTCTGAATGTGACACCAGAACTATATAATCCCCTCCCACTTCTGGAGAAAACCAGTTAACATTCTGGGGTTTTTTTTAGATACCTTTTCTATGCATATATTACCATATGTATAAATTTACTTTACTGAAATGTGATCAAATCATAAATTCTACTTTGCAACTTGTATTTTCCACTTAATAATTTATTATAGTCATCTGCTCATGTCAGAACATGTCAATCTACTTCATCACTTTGAATGCCTGAGTAGTATTCTGTTGCCTGGGTGAGGGACGATTTATGTATCTTTTAACCTCCTCTGTATCACTTTCCAGATGAGCAAGTCACAGCCCAGAGACGCCAAGCCATTTTATTTCCCCAGGAGACACAGAGGGGGACCTCAAATGATCAGTTCAAGAGTTCTGTTACGAGAATAAACATAGGAAGGTAGGCAAGAATGACTTGGCCTCCTACCACTGGCTTTAGACACCATACCTCCCCACATCCACACCTCGCTCCACCCCCAGCACACGGAACCTTGGAGGGTGCGCTCTGACTGCCCTCCATGATGGGGCTCCACCCTGGTGGCTGCCTCTGTCCTGGGCTCTGAAGCCTTCCCTGGGGCCTCTAACAAGGGCATCAGGGCCAGGAGGCCCCAGAAAGCAGTGCCCTGGGCTGCCACCTGCTGTCCTGGCGTCATCACACACAGAGGTTAGTGCCTAGTGCTAACGCCCTCTGGCACCACCATCTCCCTGAGTAATTCAGTAAGAGAGATGGAGAGACACGGCTCTCATTTTGCAAAGGTCAAAATCCCTTAGAGAAAGAAGCCAGCTCCCCACCCACCCCTGGTGGAGTCAAAAGGAAAACGATGGGACCCCCGTTTTCCCCATTAAGAGTCCTCTGGACCAGTCCTCCTGGGCCTCTCTGCGTGCCAGGCAGCCCCGGAGAGGAATTCTCGCAGGCCCACCATTGGCAGTAAGTGCACTGGTTCAGACCCAGGCTGCCATTCCTGCTGTCGCCCCCTGGCTGTGGGACCTTGCACAAGTCCCCTCTCCTCTGTGCCCAATGCCCTCACCCATATGTACCGGGCTTCAGGGGGAGTTGAACAAGATAACCCTCAGCCCTGCGCCTGGAACATGGTTAGCTCTGTGATCGCTGTTGCCACTGCCCCAGAAGGCTCATGAAGAGCCGGAAGCAGTCGGTACACTGGCCACACTGCCACCCAGAGGAGATGAAGCACTTTAAGGGCCCCTCCCCCACCATCAGGATGTCAACCCCTGGAATTCCCTCCAGAAGGAGATACCGGTCCTCGGAGCCCCAGGGGAAGCCTGGCTGGCGTAGACAGCTGCAGGCGCGACAGGTTAAGACGCCTCTTCCATTTACCGCAGGTGCACAGCCTTGCAAAAGTATTTGGTGTGTGCCATGACAGGTAAACAGCTGACAGCTCTAAGCCAGCCCCACCCCCTGCCCCACAATACAGATGAAGAAATGAGATGTGAGACTAGGAGGGAGTTGCCGGAGGACAGGGACAGCTGTGGCAAAGCCCAGACTTCCATCAAAGGGCGGTTCTGTGCGTGGAGAAAGTGGCTCAGACACAGTAATGGGAAACGCAAGGGGAAAGGATTCCATGTGCAGAAATGCCATTTCCACGGGGCTCTGCAAGGCCTCCCAGACTCCTAGCCAGGCTGCCTAAAATCAGCACCAGGTGGGGCTGGAAGGCCCTGGCTTCTCAGAGGACCATCCCCCTGCCCCTCTCACTGAACTCAAGTGCAATCTGAGGCCAGGGCTGAGGTGTGGCATTGTGACTGGGACAGAGAGAAGGGCTGTCCTCAGGGTCAGGGTCATCTCTCTGTCCAGGCTGCCCCTTTGCAACCAGCACTGCTCAAATGAAAAGCCATTTAAACACAGGGAAGAATTAAGGCAGGAGATTTAGGCTGATGAGCTGTGCCAGGCGCTTTCACATTTAATCTTTCTTACAACTCCAGAGATAGATCTCTCCACTTCATAGCTGTGGAACCCAGTTCAGAGAAGTTAGGTAACTTGGGCAAAGTCACACAGCCGGTGCATAGAGAGGCCAGAGTTAGGAACCTACTACCAAAAGTGCCTAGTCAGGATTGCAGGGCTAAGAGCCAAGGAGCCTCAGAAAGGCAGCCATGTGTGCCCCAGGCTCAAGAGCCTGGGCACAGCCTGGCTGACATTCTAGCAGAGGAAATGTGACCCAGACAGCAGTGAGGAAGGGAGGGGCTTGGGGTTTCTGTTGGCTATGCCCCAAAGCTGGCTCTGTGACCTTGGGGAAACTACTTCACCTCTCTGAACCTCAGGTGCTGGGCACTGGAAGAGAAACAGATAACCCTGACTGGCTCCCGAAGAAGGAAGTGAATCAAACCCACTGAGCCCATTAGACATCCTGAAGGCTGACTCAAAGGTTTTCCTGAACTCACAGTTGTGGGTGACTCGGGGGCTGGAAAGCAGAAATCCCACATCTGTCCTCCCCCAGGCCCCGGGGAGCCAGGCCTTTCACTTCCCAGTAAAGGAATCCAGGCCTGGCAGGTCATGGCAAGTGGCCAAGCTTCACTCCAAGCCTGAGTAGGCAGCCAAGGCCTGAGTCACTCCCTCCTGGCCAGGAGTGATGGGCAAGCTGCCCCAGTGTTGTTCTCTTGACCTTGTCCAAAGTCATCCCGGCCAGTCTCCTGCAGGGCCAGTAGGGTCCACCAAGGGGACATGAGAGCCCTGGAGCCAGAGTCGTAGGTTCTGCTCTGACTGAGCCTAATAAGATTGTGTGACTTGGATAAATTATTTCCCTTCTCTGAACCTCAGCTTCTTCATTTGCAAAAACAGAGATAATACCTACCTGGCAGGGGTGTTGTGATAAAACTTACAGGGTGCCTGGAGCATAGTAAGCACCCAATGAGAGAGGCTGGCATGACCTCAGCCTCAGGCCTTAGCCCTCTCCCTGGACCTCACTCACACCCTGGGTGATGTTATCCTGTCCTGTGGCTTTAAGTACCATCTCCACCCTGAATGCTCTGGCCTTAAGGTCTCTTGGAGCACACCGTTCAACTCTGCACTGAGCCATCTGACCTGCTGCCTCCACTTGGGTGTTCAGTAGCAGCTCCAGCATAGCAGGCCGTCCACCTTCGTGATGTCTTCCACCCCAGCCTGCTCCTCCTGGCCTTCTCCATCTGTTAATGGCAACTGCAGGTAGCTCAGGCCAAACACTTGGAAGTCATTCTTGAGTGCTCACATTCTCTTACACCTACCCCACACCCAATGGCCAGCACTTCCCTGCCCTACCCCTACCTCAGGCATCTGAGAATGGATGGGACTGCCGAAGGCCATCTGCGTCCCTACATACCCTGGCTTCCTTCCCTGAAAATCCCCTGAGGGGCAGAAACAAGGGACAGATAGGATCTGGTGATCCACCTGACATTGCTTTCATCACAGCCTGCAGAGGGACTCCTGTCTCTTCTCTCAGACCTGGGCCGAGGCCAGTGCCACCATGCCAGGCCACCAGGTGGTGTCCCAGGATGCAGACCAGGGCTGCTGTTAAGGAAGGGCCAACAGAGCCTCTTCTCTCTTGGAACCCAAGAACCTGCCCCGCCCCCACCCTTGGACTGACTAAAAGGGAAAGGAGCCACCCAACCACCCCAGGGGTCTTAGAACCCAAGATCCGAGAGTTTCAAAATAATTTATTCCCAAGGTAGGAAATACAAGGCACACGTGCCATAAATTTCTGTCCTGTGTCCTTGGCAGACATCACTAATCCATCCAGGTATTGATGTCCTCAGAGCTGTTTTTAACAAAGGGCTCTGAGCAAGCCACTACCTAGGGGTTAGAACTGGCAAGAGAGACTCACCCTGCTTGCCAGCCCCTTCATTTCCCGTACGAGAAGAGCAGGCCCCGGCTAACTCTATCTCATCAGGAATCCAGGCTGCAAAAGCCAGCAGGGCCAGAATGAGGTCATATGACCCCTGGGACGCTTGTGTAACCATGGTTAAATTCTGGGGAAACCTCAAGTGGGTAATGGCATCATTAACGAAGAGGCTGCTGGGCCCGGGCAGCTGCGCCCTTGCCCATTTGTCACCTCAGACGCGGTGGGAGTGGGGCACAGGGAAATCTGCTGAGCTTCTTGGCGTCTGAGCTGGAGAGGCCCCAAAAGGTGGAGAAATGAAGGGACAGTGGGACAGAGTCAGAGGCTCTCGGGGTCTGTGTGTGTCTGTGTGTGTGTGTGTGTGTGTGTGTGTGAGTGTGAGTGTGAGTGCGTGTACTGTGTGAGCTTCCAGCGGGGAGGAGGAGGGGACAGCCCTGACAGAGGCATCTTGTCCTCCTGCCCCTGCATAGGCTTGTTTTCTTCCCAAGCTATTCATGTCGCTGCAGCTTCAAAAGCCGGGTGACCTTTAAATGCGGAGCCTCCTCCTCCTGCCCAAGGCGCGGAAATGGCTTAATGGAAACTCCAACGGCCACAGCTGCCGAGGCCGCAACAAAGCCATCCTCATTCCCCCAGGTGCCTGGAGCGCCTGGGCAGCCACACCTGTGCCCACCTCCAGCGTGGGGCTATGAGTCAGGAAGGGCAGAGGACCTCTGGGCACAGCAGTGAGGGAAAGGAGGCCTGGTTGGACCTGAGAGGGGGAGGAGAGGGAGAGACAGACTCAGTGCTGCCAGGCCCTGCTGTGTGATCTTGGGTCAACCATTGACCTCTCTGGGCCATCCCCCATCATTTAGTCTAAACTAAGGGGGGACAGGGGACGGGGAAGAGAACCCGAATGGGTTCAACCCCCGGTCGAGGCACATATGAGAGGCAGCCATTCATTGTTTCTCCCTCTCTCTCTCTCTCTCCCGCTTCCTCTCCCTCTAAAACCAATAAACATATTCTCAGGTAAGAATTAAAAAAATAGAAAAAGGAAAAAAAGACATTTTCTCTCCTAATTTTTTTTTCTCCCTTGCCCCAACTTCTGTGGCCAGGTCTATGGCCCACAGGGCTGGTCCAGCAAAGACTAAAGCAAGAGGTGTCAAAGGAAGGCAAGAAAGTCCTTCAAATGGGAAAGAACTGGCCCTGCAGCCTCAGTCCTAAGGACACCATCATTCATGTCTGCCCCTGAGGCCCAAATACCAGGCTTGGCTGCCATGAGAGACACAATCAAGAACCCTAACTCTGCCTTCCAGTTGAAAAGATCCCAGATGAAGCTCCTCAGGCCTGAGGACCATGTACTTTGTTTGGCTCATCTTGGTAGCTAATGGTAATAATAATAATAATAATAACAACAACAACAACATAACCTACTTTCTGCTTCTTGATGTGTCAACTGCTATTCCAAGTACATTCTGCACGTTACCTGCCGCACCCTCCCTACAGCCCTATGAGGTACTCAGTATCACTGCTACTTCCTCTTTAGCGATGGGAAAATGAGGCACAGAAGAGTCGAGTAACTTGTTTGAGGTCACACAGCTAAGTGCCAAGCTGAGAGTTGAGCCCAGGAAGTCTGACTCCAGCGTCGGCACTCTTGATCTATGGGCTTGACCATCCCTCCGAGGTCCCTGGAGCAGAGCCCGGAACTGGGCACACAGCAAACACTCAGTAACTGTGAACTGCAGTGAGACCTTAACTGGGCACCGCTGCCCCTGGAGAGGGTAGGGGAGTCTTCACACAAAGCCTCAGGAAGTAAGAACCCTAGTTGTTTCCTTGCAAATCTTTTTCCCACCCCACCAAGGTTATCAAGTTGCCAGGAATGTTTTCCACCTCTGCTTGAGACGGTTGAGACTATTTCCACAACAGGCCCTCTCTCCATTCACAAACACCACCAGCTCGGGGGTGACTCCACCAGCCCAGCCAAGACACTCAACCCAGATGCCGGGGAGGAGAGCAAACCTCACAGCCTCATCTGGAAGCCCTAGGTCTGAGCAGACCCTCTGGGCTGGCCTGAAGGGTGTGTGCCTGGCCTAACCTGGGAGAAGCAGACCACTGGCAAATCAGGTGCATGGCAGTGAGGCTGGGCTGGACCCAGGGCAGGAGCTCATGCTGGCCCAGGTCCAGCCCCTTGGGAAAGAGGAGCCAGCTGCCCCTCCCTGGGCCTCTCCTTTAGGCAGTTAGGATGAATGCCCCTGCACAGGGGAGGCCTGCATGGTCTGGGGCCGAGCCCTGACTCTGGACAGCCCCAGGAGATGTCTCTGGGCCCCTGGGACAGGTGGTCACTCAATGATCCCACATTGAGTATTTATTGTAATTAAGCATCTGAGCATGCCCAGGGAATCCAGGCCAAGGAACCAAGATTAGGGATGGGCGCTCTGGGTGAGCAGGGGAATGTCCTAGGAACAGAAGTCCCAACTCCTGCTCCCTCCCCACCCTCCCCCCACTAACACATACTTCTTGGCTCCTACCCACCGATCCTAATTCCACTTCCATGGAATTTCTAGAACATATGTAACGGAACACTGTACAACGGTAAATGAAAATGAGGCATCTCGGTACGTCTCTATGCCCAAGACTTACTGAGAAGGGGAACAATGCACGACACAAACTGAGTATAGTCCCTTCAGGCGCATCTCGGGGCTACTGGGGGTTCGGTTCCAGGTCGCCGTAATAAAGTGATTATCGTTATTAAGTGAGTCGTAACCTTTTCTTTTCGCTGGTGGAGGGTCTTGCCTTCGATTTGTAAACAATACAACACCCGTGAAGGGTGATCCAGTGACGAGCAACGAGGCAAGCTCTGCCTGTGCACTGTATGTGGTGCCTGTGGCGTGTGTATGCCTGTCCGTGTGGGGAGCGGGGAGAGCACTTGGAAAACAGCCGCAAGAAACCAGTAACACGGGCTGCTCCTGGGGGGCACTAGGGCATGAGGGACAGATCAGGGAAACTTTTCTCTGTAATTCCTGTACGTCTTTTAGATTTGCTTCATGTTTATTTATTCGTTTTAAAATAAAACAAGCAAATAACCTATCAAGAATATCAAAGTGACAGCCTGGCCAGTGGTTTTTTTTTTTAATGCTCTTTTTGCATTATCTGCAATGGACATGAATTACTTTTTAATAATAATTGCAGCAAACGTCTCTGAGCATGCGCGATGTGGCATGTGCTTTCCAAGCACTTGCAGGTGTAACCTCACGACAGCCCCACAGGAAATGAAGTGTTATACCCACTTCACAGAGTAGGAAACTAAGGCTCAGAGAGTTTAAGTAACTCATGTAGGGTCACCCAGTCAGGGACAGACAAAATATGAACCCCAACAGTCTGCCCCACCCCCATAATCCATGCTCTTCCGAACTTCCACCTTATATTGTCTCCCTAATTAAAAAATAAAATAAAATAAAACCCAAACAAACAAAAACTGAATGATGACAGAAAAATATCTTTAGAAAAATGCAAACCATACAGCCTCTAAGGCTTTAAAACTTTTATAATCCTGAGAACCTCAGTGCAACCCTTCCTGCCTAAGGTCAAAGGCCTCCTCCAGTCCTGCCTCAGGGGGAACCAGGCTCCGCCCCTCCCCTGGCGCACTGCATCCCCGCATCCCTCCCGGTCAGAGACCTGTCCACTTCCTGCGAGGGCTGCCAGGGAGAATAAGGCCCAGTGGGCAAGAGGATGGCTGGGGCCACAGCTCTTTCAGAGATCAGACTACAACACGGCGGGCTTGCCGGGGCAGGTTGGGGTTGGGTCTGGCCAGGAAGTGCCTCCTGGAGGAAGAGCCACGAGCTGGTTTTCCCTGGGGCTGAGTCTGGGGTAAGAGGCCACAGAGCACAACGGTTAAGGTGGGGCTAAGCTCAGCTTACCTCCTGATGCCCAGTCCTTGGCGGGCGACGGGGGGAGGGGGGCGAGAGACTTCTGCAAGTGAGTTCCCTCATCTGTACAAAGGGATCTGCACCTCCTCAGATGAGCTCCTGCGGGGAGCCCAAGTGATGGGCACACACAGGCTCCACACCTGGATGCGGGCCCTAAGGCCACATGGTCTCCGGTGCTGAGTCTAGAGGGCCCAGGAGTCGGGCCTGGACTTACATCCTGACTCCAGCCCTGAAGGGGGAACATGTGCAGCACAAGGGCCTCCCCTCAGGGGCCTCCAGGACCTCAGGCTGTGGAGCTCCGGGGCTCCTGAGTGCAGCAGGGAGCTGGGCCAACAGCCCCATTCTTGCCTCCACTCTGCCCCTGGAGAAGCTTCCCAGGGAAAGAGAAGTGAAGTGACTGGAATATTCCACGGGCCCTGGGTTGCCCAGGCCTCCCACTCCTGCTGGGGCTGGAGGGTAGGGGGTGGTCTGACAGGGCCTGACCCCTTAGGGACAGGCTCCCCACGCCCTGGGCAGCAGGGGTACAGGCACAAGGCACACAAGCAGAGTGGTCTTCTCAGAAGTGCTGCCTAGGACAGCTGAGGAATGCAAGCCCATGGCTGGGAGCAGGGGCCTGGGGAGGGGTTGCTTGGTCCTGAACTTCAAAAGAGCAGGAGGTGGGCATCGTCCTGCAAAGTGAAAGGCTGCAGGTTCGGTTCCCAGTCCCAGTCATAGGAGAGGAAACCAATTGACGTTTCCCTTCCTCCCTTCCCCTTTCTCTAAAAATAAATAAAGTCTTTTTAAAAAAACTTTAAAAAGTTAAAAAGAAAAAAGAGCAAGAGGCGGCTGCGGCTGGGAGGGCCATCACCCCCAGCGCAGGTGACCAGGACACCACCAGAAATTCCACCCCAGAGAGAAGAGCCCAAAGGGCCCAGCCCACACAGCCGATGAGGCTGTTTCGAGCCGCTTACCGGGCTGGCTTTGCAGACTGCTCCCCCCTCCTCGCCTCTGCCCCTTCTGCCCTCTTCCACCCGTGTAGCAGCAAGGCTCCCCTTCCACAGCCGCCACAGAGGTGCCCGGAGGCCAGCTGCCAGGCCTCCTCTCCCCACCTGCAGCCCTCCCTCATCCACATGACCTCGCCTCTACATACCCACGCGCCCACACATGCCCTCTGGAGAGGCCGTGGTTAGGAAGGCAGGAAGAAACCGCATGTTCTCACTTCCAGATGGCGCGTGTTGCCAGAGGTCACAGAACTCAGTAGACACAGAGCTGGGACTTGAACCCCGCTCTCGAGTCTCCTGGACCAGTGCTCTCTCCCTGTGTGGGTGCACACACCTGCACACTCCAAACCAGCTCAGGGGCCTGTGGATGTCACTCACACCAGCTCACTCAAACCCATTTATACACACACAGTGCCACACGCTGGTCTCAGGCCCTCAGCCACACGACACAGGCACCTGCTTGAGATTTTTCCTGAATTCTCCCATCCAGCCCAGGCACCCAATCCAATTCTCTCTCCACCCAACTCTGAAGCTGTGTTTTTAAAATTACAGCCAGTCTCCTAAACCCACATTATTGTGCACTAACAGCACCCTCACCCTGCCCACAGGCCACCCTGCAAGTCACTCCCTTCACTCTGCTGACAGCAGGGCCAGAAGTGGCCCCAGATCCCTGTCTCTTCCCCATCTTTGCCCAGAATGGTTTTCATAGCATCTGGAACAGCGACAGTGCGGTTGGCAAAATGGGCCAGAATGGGAAGTGGCACACCCTGGCCAAGGCATCGGCTTCCTGGTTGCCTGCAGGACCAGCTCCTGGAAGGGAGCACAGGGAAGGGCCTCCAGCCATCAGGGCTGGGGCTGGTGGGCCTAGCCCTCCCGTCTGACAGTCGGGGGAGGAGGCAGGAGCTCCTAGGGGTCCCACAACCTGCCTTCGTTGCCTCCAGGGGGCCTCAGTCTCCGTCTCTAGAAAATGGAGAGATACAGTCCCTACTCAGTCTGACCTCTCCCATCACTGAAACCTCTCTCCCAGGGGTGCAGGGACACCAGTGGGGGTGGAAGGATAGATCAGGGTCAGAGAAAGGTACCACTGCACTAGGTACAAGCCATGATGACACCTCTGCAGAAAGAGGTGGCTGTGCCCCAGTCCCCCACAGCTGGAAGGCCCTGTGACCTTTGTTTAGCTACAGAACCGGACCCCTTTCCTGAAATGAAATCCTCAGCAGGAGCCTGCCCTCACCCCCTTCACCCAGCAATTATGTGTAATCAGAGAACCCGCCACTGACTAAGGGCTAGTCAGTGTTCCCGGCGCATGACGTCGGTTAATGCTCATGACAACCTGGTACTGCAGACTGCCCTCTCCTGTCTTCATCAGAGCCATTTCACAGACAGGGACACTGAGTTATGTGTGACCCAGAGGCTGTCCAAGATTGTGCCTCATCCGCAGTGCATGGCTGTGCAGGGCGGAGGCCAGGCCACCTGTCAAGTCTCCTGACACAGCAGGTACTTACTTGCAAGTGCGGTAAAGCCGGGGCTTAGCCCCATATGTGCTCATCTCTCCACTGCTACCCAGCTGCCCTTCTGGAGACGAAAGCGTACTTCGCTAGCAGTCTCAGAAGCAAATGCTTTGCACTCACTGCAGCGTTGCATCTCAGAGCGTGGTGAGACTTCATCAAACTCCCCCCAGAGTGTTTGCTAAGAACACATATTCTCCAGCCCACTATTAAATCAGAATCTCTGGGGGTGTGGCCTGGGAATCTGCATGTTACCAAGCTCCCAAGGTTCGTCTGATGCCCAGTAAAGTGTGAGGACCCTTACCTTACAGGATGATGCATTTCAGAGCCTTGGGTTCTGGTTTTAGCTCCATCACAAACCTGTCAAGTGACCTTAGGCAAGTCATTTTTCTTCCTGGACCTTCAGGTTCCCATCTGAAAAATGGGCAGGGAGCACAGTACAATCTCCAAGACCCCATTCTCCCCTGACATCCTTTGGGCCCAACCTGAGTCCCCAGACGGTCCACAGGTGTATGAACGGAGATTCATGGACTCTTCGGCCCCTGCAGCAGCCAATGCACACTCTAGGCATGCACTGAGAAAGAGTTCCTAACTGATTTAGGAAGATCTACAAACATGCCTTGCCTCTGGCTTCAAGCTCTAAACAAATGCCTTTTGGATTAGCCATGACACCTCCCTGCCCCCATGAGTATCTATTTTCTTCATTCCAGACTGAGCCAGTCGAATTCTGTAAACATTGGGTCCCACACCTGGGCTTAGTCAACAGTCATCAAACAAAGGTACTGCCAAGACACCCTGCAAGCCCACACTCATCCAGCTCTGACTGTCTCAGGGAAGCAGCAGCCTGGGACAAGTGGACCCTGTCCCCTTCCTCCCACCATGGAATGGGAACGAGGGGCAGGTCAGAGAGAGGGTGTAGCCAAAACGGCTCCAGCCTACGAATGGGTTACAAGGTTATTCAGACTTAAGGGGTATGAGGTGACGGCATGGGAAGTATCCAGCAGTAAATGCAACCTTCCAAAAGCAGCTAGACATCCTTCATTTCCTCGGCTCCTTGATAGCACCACTAAAACATGTATTCAGCCTCGGCTGGTGTGGCTCAGTGGACTGAGTGCAGACCTGTGGACCAGAAGGTCGCCAGTTCAATTCCCAGTCAGGGCACCTGCCTGGGTTGTGGGCCAAGTGCCCAGTGGGGGTCTTACGAGAGGCAACCACACATTGATGTTTCTCTCCCTCTCTTTCTCCCTCCTTTCCCCTCTCTCTAAAAATAAATAAATAATAAAACCACGTGTTCAGCTAGTGCTCAAGCATTGCTTGCTAGCAGCAAATATATGACTTGTTTGTCCTTTAAGCTCTATGAATCCTTGAGCGTAGAATGTGGGGTTATCAGACCCATAGCCCATGGACACGGGGTGAATTCTGCTTCGTGCTACCTTTGTGTGCGGTCAATCTGTGTGTGCTTGTGCCCATGCGCAAAACAACAAAAGGGGAGCTCAGACCATGGGAAACATCTGTGAACTGTACCCAGGGCCTGCTGATCCCGGTTACTTAAGAATCCTGCAAGAGATCACTCTCACACCCTGAGCATGCCGACCACCCCGAGTGACTGTGTCTTACGTGTGTACGGCACTTCACAGTTCACCACACTGGGGAACTGTCCATGAGCTCTTTCCATCCATCCAGCCGGGCTGCAGCCTGGGCACACACCCCACAGCAGGCACTCGCCCTGGCACTGTGTGAGGATCATCACCCCGTGGAACCCTCACAACAGAACTGCGAGGAAGGAAGTGTTCTTTTGCAATGAGGAAATTGAGGCACAGAGGAATCAAATAACTTGCCCAAAGTCTCATGGCCAGGAAGTAGGGGAGCTGGGATTCCACCCCAAAGCCCACACTCCCAACCACTCACCGCACTGTCGCCCCATTTAGAGCAGTGAGCCCCTACAGCCCTGCATGGGGCCAAGAGAGACACTGAGGCTCCAGAAGTGGGGGGACATAGAGGCAGCCTGGCAACAGTCCAGCCTCCAGGCAGCCTGAAGCAGGAGAGAAGCAGCCGTGTGGAGTAGACCCAGCAGCAGGGAGATGGAAAAAATGTAGGTACACCCAGCTGAGAGCTGGGCAGGCCAGTCCCACCACATGCCTCCTCAGCACCACAGCTGTCCCAGGCCGGGAGGGGACCGCTCCGAGCTCCCCCTCTCACCCCAGCAGGGCCTCCCTGTCCCAGTCTGGGCTCCGGTCAAGCTGTGTTTCCATCCCAACCACGCCGGCAGCAGCCTGAGTGAGTCAAGGCCTGGCAGAAGGAAGTGACCACACTTGAAAATCATTAACATGCCGGGTTGAGCTTGGGGCCTTTGTTCTTGAGCAAGGACTGGAGCGTTTCACTTTCAGGAAGGAGCTAGGAGGGTGGGGCGGGCTCAGAATTGCACAACCAAAGGCACAGGATCAGACACACACAGGTCCCACCCGGAAATCATGGAAATCGGCTTAAAGGGCCCCTGAGGGAAAGCCCCCGCAAACCTGCGGCCCTCACACCCAGGGGGTCCACACGGAGAGAGAATTCCGTCTAACCTCGCTCCACTGCTTTCGAAGCCAGAGAGGCCTTCCAGCCAGGTCAGGGAAGCCAAGCAAGGGAAGGAAGCAGAAAGGCACCAGAGGAAGAATGGGAGCTCATGCCCTGCACCACAACCATGGTGGGAGCCCCAGGTCCCAGAGATGAATGACGCCCCCACAACTGCCTTCCTGCACAACTCCCATTCTCAAAACACAGCGTCCCCAGTCCAATTGTGTAGGTGTCACGTGTCCCCAGTGTCTCCTAGGTGCAGGCAAGAACAGCAAACAGCCCTCACAGGCACCCCCTGTGGCCCGGAAACACTGTCCAGGGCAATGTATTTGAGGGAGACAAGTCAGTCGTCAAGGAAAAAATCTGTTTTTAAAAACGTAATACAAACAACAAGAATAAAACAGACTTTGAGCACGCCCCACAGGCCCTGGGAAGCATCCCGGGGAATGGGCCCTGCTCCCCTCCCTGCCTCGCAGGGGTCAATCCGAGGCTAAGATTTCACTCTGCTCCCCTCCTGCTCCTCATTACAGCTTAACCTCCAGGCCCCTTGAGGAAATTGGGAGAAATGGGACTCTTGTCATTTGTCAATTACAAAGTAAACAGCTCTCTGGGGGACTGCCCTCTTTGGGGGGGAGTCTCACAGTGTCAGACCCCTCCTTCCCACCTTCCCTAGGTTCCACTCTAGGAAGCGGCCTGTTTAGGGAAGCTGCTGCCCTTTCCATGCATGTTGTGGGACCTCTGCCTGGCAGGGGCAGGCCACCCACCAGGTCCCACTCACCCCCCTCAAAGCCTCTCAGTCTGTAAAGGGCTTTTGGGGACAGGAAGCAATAAACAGAGTCAGGTGGCCAAGATGCAGGGGCTGATTATGCAGTTTGTGGGTTTTCCAGGCCTCTGTGTACTCTCCCACCAGCTGCCTGGGACTCTGGGGAGAAAGGTGCTGGCGGAAGACAGGCTGGTCTTAGGCTTGAAAGGTGGTCTTTTGACAGGACCAAGCTGGGTCTTTCCAAGCATGTGTGAGGGGCCTGCAGGCCTCAATGGCTCCACACCTACTTTCTCAGAGCCTCAAAGAGAAAAAAGAGGAACCCCCGTAACCAGAGCTCAGCCTGCTGGTACCTGCAACTCTCTCTCTCCAGCCCCTGCTCACCTCTCCACTCAGCTCTGAATTACTTCCTTACTTCCGAGGAGACTCCCAGAGGGGAGGGTGTGCCTGGCCCAGCTGCCAGCTAGCTCAGGCCAGGTGGGTGGCCCACCTTGACAAAGAAGCTCACAGCTCAGCTTAGTTTAGCTGCCCTGGGAGTGGAGAGCAACTTGGGAAAAGTTGAGACTGGTAGGGAAGGTGCTGCTGGGAGGCCCAGCCTCCCCAATGCCAAGCTCGGCCCAATGGGGTTGTGAGCTGGAGAAATGGTGGCCCACGTGTGCAAAGCCGTGAATGTACATCGCTTTGTGATAGCCACAAAAAAAAAGGGGGGGAACATTCCTTCTTGTCCCTCAATCCCCAGCAACCAACAAATAACACAAGGCACGTCCATGAAATGGAAAGGCATGCAGTGCCAACCTGGAATGACATGAAAAACCAAGTAACTCAAGTTGCAGAGCCCCGTGTCCACGACTATTTGGTTCGAGTGTCCTTGTACATTTGGATGTGCACAGGATGCGAAGATGTTCGAGTGGAAACACCCCAAATACGAAGTGGCAGTTATCTAAGGAGTAGGTTTGCACGCTGTTTACTTCCTGCACCTCTGCATCCTTTGAAGTTTTTACAGCAAACATGCATTATATTTCTGTAGCTTAAAATTAAGAATTAAAAAAATAAAAGCTACACTGCTGGTGGCAATGTAAGATGGTACAGCTGCTGTGGAAAAGCTGGGTGGTTCCTCAGAACGTTAACCCTAGAACTACCCTGTGATCCAGTAATTTCACTCCCAGATCTATACTCCAAAAAACTGAACACCGGGGCTCAAACCGACATGCGTGCACCCCCGTTCATAGCAACATTATTCAGAACAGCCCAAGGGTCAGTCAACAGGTGAGCGGATAAATAAAGTGTGGTCTGTACCTGTGATCAGATATTATTCAGCCATCAGAGGAACGAAATCCTGGTATAGGCTACAACACGGGAGCACTTGAAAACATGCTAAATGAGATAAGCTGGACACGAAAGGATAGACACTGTATGATTCCACTTCTATGAAGCACCCCCAACAGGCAAATTCACAGAGACAGAAACCGGAATAGAGGCGGGCAGGGGCGGAGGGCACAAGGGCATGGGGAGTTCTGTTTAGTGGGCACAGATTTTCAGTTTGGGCTGACGGGCGCGTTCTAGAAATGGCCGGTGGTGACGACGGCACAACACTGTACGTGTAGCAACGCCACTGAAGTGCCATTTAAAAATGGTTAAAGCGGTCGATTTTTCGTTATACCTATTTTATCCCTGTAAAAATAAACACAGAGGCATCAGGCAGGACGAGGCTCTGGGCTGCAGGAGAGGCTGTGAATCCCTGGGCAGAAAGGGGCACACAGGAAATCCTGCCTGCACAGAGCAGCTCTGTCCCCATCTGCATGGAGTGGGCCAGGGGACAATGGCGTCCCTGTTGATGAGGACTGTTCGCATGGTCTGCAGAGTCACACGGGCCACAAGGCTAGGGGGAGATGGCGGTGCAGGGATACTTTCTGAGACATTGGGAAGTGCTGGGCTATGACACATTAGAGAAGGTTAGTGCTAGAACATGAAGCCTGCACTGGAGAGCCCTGGACAGGAGGGGTAGACGGTTTGCTTATACTTCAGGGGGATAGGAAGGGAAGGTCAGGAGAGAGAGAGAGAATAAGCGGAGGTCTGTCCTAGAGGGTGCCCTGGCAGGCAGAAATCTCACTCATCCATCAATCACTCAATAAACATCACAGGGCACTCCCAGGTAGTGGGAAAGTGGGGGTGGGGGGCAATAGGAGGAACCACTCAGCTTGTAAACACCTTAGTGCACTTTCAGCCCCACCACCCACCTCGCTCAAAAAGACACACATACAAAGAGAAACCAAAGGCTGCCCCGGCCTCCACCTTCTCACAGAAAGTGAAAACCCCTCTTACTTAAGGCCAAGCATTTCCATCCGGAATAGGAAATTAGATCAAAACTGCCAGTGTGGGCTGGCCTCCCCGGTAACTGGGCCTTATCCACACAGGCGTGGCCGGTCCACCAGTTACCAGGCATCCACGGACCCATCAGGTTCTTTCTTCCCAAAGGAAAAAAGCAAAGAGAGGGGCGTGGGGATGCCGGGCTGGGACTGCCGAACGCAGACTCCTCAGGTCCGCGGTTTCCTGAGTTCTCACCCTGTTTATCTCCAGTTGTGCAAGGACAGGAGCTGTATGTGGGGGCACATCTGTGGTCAGTGGTGGCTCTGCCTCACTGGAGATAAGACTATGTAAACAGAGGGCTTCGTTGTGAAAGGGCACCATGTCCAGGGCCTTCCTGGAACGTGTGATGTGTGTGTGTGTGTGTGTGTGTGTGTGTGTGTGTGTGTGTGCACCTGCAGAGGAGGCAGGAGGCTCGGAAACGTTTCCACTCGGCCACTTAGGGCCTTTCGTAGGGACCCACTCCGAGAACTGCTCTGTCCACTAGGCAGCCACTAGTCACACGTGGCAGTATAAACTGAAATTTTAACGGAGGAAAAGTAAATCAACGCACAACCCCGATCCTCAGTCGCTCCAGCACATTTCAAGTGCTCGGCAGCTGCCCAGGCTCGAGGCCATCCCATCGACAGTACATTTCCCCCATCGCAGGAAATTTTATCAGCGCTGTTCTAGAACCCAAAGGGGAGCCCTCTTCCTTAACAGTTTGATGGATGGAGGGCTTTATTACAATCATTTGGGGGACACCAAGGGCTGCGGACTCTTGACCCCCAACAGAGGAGCCCTTTCACGTCCTTCTGGGAAGGGTGGGTAAGTACAAAGACCCCTTCTCCCGGGCAGGCAGAGCTCGGGTGAGCACTGGGTCCTCCTCACCCAAGGTCGAAGCTTTGGTCTGGTTCCTGTGAAACTTGACACCCCAGGCAGAGGGAGCAGAAGTCCTGTTAGGGGCCCAAGTTCTGGTTTCAACGTGCCCAGGACTCAAGGCCCTCCAATGTGCTTTCCCAGGGGGAAGGGGGTGCTTAGCCTTGTCAGGGTTCATCCGCTGTCCCCACTCCAGGTTGTGCCCCATGGTGGCCCTGGCACTGCCTCCTTGGGCTTCTCTAGAGTGATAGATAGGAAGGAGTCAGAGGAAAGGGCAGCTGACGCAGGGGTGTGTATAAGTGAGGGGGCTTGCGGTTGGGGGGTCAGGTGGGCGGTACTTATTAGAGAGAAAAACATCATTTCAAGGAACCTGACGGGTCAGTCTAAGGAAATGAATGGAAGGGGGTTCTGAGAATGCAAATGATAGCTGGGTGTCTGCGCCGGGATCTCTGAGCTAACCAGAGAGAGAAAAACTGGCCAGGCACTCCCCACCCCTGTAACACCCACCAACACGATGACATGAAGTGGCTGAGACACCTTCACTCTTAACGAGTCTCCTAAAGAATGCCCCCATTTGAGTCAAAGGGGCCTCGCCACTCCCCTCCCTAGGTTGTCTCAGCTCAGCCCTGAAGGCCAACCAACAGGAGCTATAAATCTGCGGTGTTCCGGGCAAACCCCAGATTTGGGGCTGGAGGCTGGGCGGGGAGGGAGCCGACTGCCCACAACGTGTGGGAACGGTGGGACATGGAAACGGAGGGGAGAGATGGGGAGCCTGGGCTCTGGTCTTGGCTCTGCCGCCGGGAGCAAGTTCCTTTTTCTCTTTCACCCTTTCAGAGATAATAATAAGAAAATAAAACAGATACAGAAAACTGCACAAAACAAATGTGAGTTTAATGAATGAGTTTAACGAGTAAGGGACTCACGTCCGGAAATGGAACCTTGTCAGCCACTCCAAAGCCCACTCCACGTGCCACCAGCTGATTTTTGTAGTAATCACTCCCTTGCAGTTTTTGGTCACTCAAATGTACACCCCTGGACGTGACAGTCGATTTTTGTCTACAGATTCCCCCTTCACCCCTTTTTCCCCTCATAATTTACGAGTTGAAGAACCCAGGCCATTTGACTACAGACTTCCCAGCTGTCTGAAGTTCATAGAGCAAGTTTCCTTTTCTCTCTGACCCTCAGTTACTTCTTCTCGACCAGCGCTGTCCCGCCCAGTTTATGGGGCACCTGTGACAAGAAAAGGGGCAGCCTGGATGCTCATCAGGAAACGTATATTTTGTTAAGGAGAGAATGCAGGATGCAAACTCATGTATATGATATGCTTTCAACCTCATAAAGGAAAAATGCAGAGGAAAAACGACCAGAAGGAAAACAGGCTAAAGTATCAATAGCTGTACCAATGGTGGAATTCTGTGTGCTCCCTTTTTTCTTCCTTAAATTTTCCCATAATTAGCATATAACAGGTCATAGGGGACCTGTGATAGGGGACAGGTCATTTTTAAACATTTTAAAGAAAACAGGGCCCTTAAAGTGTGGCACGAGGTCAAATGTGTCTCCAAGCTTGTCCACTCTCCCTTCACAGGACCACCTGGCCTGGCTTCCTGTTCCCATGACCGCCACCAATCAGCTGACATCCTCAGCACCCCAGGCCTGCTTCCTTTGATGCCACCTAGCTTGTCTTCCCGTCTCCCTCCTGTCTTCCATCTGTGGCGCCGACAGAAATTTAAAACAAGCCAGGTCACTTCCAGCTCCCCAATCTCTCATAGAAGGATCAGACCTGTTTCTTTTCCTGCATCAGCGGTCACCACACTCCAGGAATAGCGGGGTGACCTGCAGGGCTCATCAGACACACATTGCGGGGCTCTATCCCCAAAGCTCCTGGTTCCCTACATCTGGGGTGGAGCCCCAAATTTTGCATATCCAGCAGGTTCTCAGGTGATGCCGATGCCACTCGTTCGGGGGCCACACCAGAACACTGATTGGAACCGCTCCTCTGTCCTCCTGAGCGAGCCCTGTCCAGCTTCCCAGTCCTGGCCCCAGTCCCTCCTTTCCACGAGGGAGTCTCTGGAAACTCCAGTCGGTACTGACCTCTCTCTGCTCTTCCAGACCACCTCTAGCACTTACAGTGTTCTGGTGGTCTGAAAGAGGGAACAGGGCACTTAGTGGCCTTCCTGAGGGCCAATGTGGCACTTCATCACTTTCTGTCTCCCTCCATCATACCAGGCCTTAAAGGCAGAGGCACACTGCAGGGGCCCCACACTACCCAGGGGGTATTCTGCATGTCCCAGGTGAACTGAATCTGCTTCTTTCTCAGGAATCCCAGTGACATCCACTCATTCATTCACTGTCAGTCAAAAACCACTTAGTGAGCACATACTGTACGCCAGAATGCACGTGATAAAAATCCCTTTTCTGCACAGAGACTACGAGTGAATTACAACAGAAGCGTGCAGGACGGGGTCTGGGAGGGACCCTTCCAACTGTAGCTAAACGCGGCTCCTCCTCCAGCCCCAGAGACTACCTTGTGCGTGCACACACACACAACTTGGCTGAGACTTGGGTGCCAGTGCCCGTCAGCGAGCACACTCAGTTGTGGCCACACCCTGGTGTAGCCATGGGGAAGGCTTGGCCGCCAGCTGCAGACTTCATTGTTCCCAGGGAAGCCACCCTGTACTCGGGGACAGAATTTATGGGCAGATATTGTTAGAAGAACAGATGTCCAGGCAAGAAATCAGAGCAGCGGGAACAGTGGTTGTGCCTGTGCAGGCCTGGACCCCCCGGAGGGAGACAAGAAGTCACCGCCTCCTCATGACAAGGTGGTGAGTGTGAGGAGCAGACCCCTTCCCCACCCCTCAAACACATGGGGCTCCAGACACTTGGGCCTCTGCAGGACACTTGCAGCCAGCTTCTCTGGGACCCGGAACAACTTTTACTTCTGTGTGTCCCAGTTTTGCTGTCTAAGCCGAAGAACAAGGTGATAGAGATCCCTTTCGGCAGAATACAAGGTGAGAGGAAAGAACACTCGTGCCAAGAAAAAAACTAAGAGCAATAATGTCACTCCGCAAAAGTCAAAGAAAGGAACTGCAAAGAGCTGGGCAGGGAAGACCCATCAATTCCTGCTGGGGAAGCCCAAGAGGTACACAGGCTCCCACGAGCAGGGACCTCAGCTGGAGGGCACGGCAGCATCTCTGCGGAGCTTTAGGAAGACAAAGGTCCGGGGTCCCTCCTGAATCAGCATCCCCTGGTGCACACAGTCCCCATCCTCCAAGCCCAAGCAAGTGGAAGAGGTTCACGTATTCTGGGTCACTGCTACTTAAGAGACACTACCCCGGTGGTGGGTAGCAAATCACCATCTGAGAGGAGAGGGGGGTGAGGCAGTGGACACAGGGGCTATAAAGGGCCAACAGTGCCCAGAGCCCAGGTGGGGAGGGGAAGGACATCAGCACTGGTGGTTTCATCCTGGAGTGCTCCTCCCTGTGGCCACCACCACATGCCAGCACATCTCCCTGGGCCTGCACCCTAATGCCTTGGCCCCAGCAGCTGGTCCCTGACCAGCGGTGACTCTTTCTTTCAGGAGTCAGTCTTCAGACCTCCTCCTCCAGGAAGTCTTGCCAGATTTACTCCCTGGCTCACCAGCACACAGCCTCAACCTGTTAGATTCTTACTCCTCCTGCACAATCAACGTGGCAGCCCTAGGCACATGATATCACAATCACTAGGGTGCCAGTTGGTGGCCCCAACAGACAAAACCCACCTGAAGGGCAGGGATTTTATTTTATCTTATTTTTTGTCCATTGTACTCTCTGTCCCCAACACCTAGCTCCGGAGCCCAGCATAGAGCAAGCAGGTCAGCACTATGTAGACTTATGCTGATTGGGAGAAAGGGAGAGGAGATTTGAAATCAAACAGCTCCACCAGGCAACTTCTTCAGAACTCTAGGGAGATCACAGCAAACATTTTTTAAAGCACGTCCTGAGTGCCACAGAGAAGAGTGAGACCCGGGGAGCTGAGTGTGCCCACAGTGGCAGGGCCGGGCAAGGGCCAGGCACTTTGGCTCCGCAGACCTGGTGCCCCACCACTCTGCTCTGGCATCTGTGGTTCAAGGAGAGGAAGATTTTTTACTCTGGAAAAAAACAGCTACCTCTGAAGTCCTTGCTCTCTGTGGCTTTGGAGTCACAGCAGCTCCGTACCTCACCCTTGGGACAAAGCACGGATCCAGGTGGCTGTCCCCAGGAGCAAGAGTAAGCTGTCTCTGCCACAGGTTCCTCTCACTGAGGTACCAGGGACATTGCTGCACCCATCTGGGAGAGCCAGGGAGTCCATGGGCCCAGGCAGGAACTCTTGGAGGCCAATCTAGAAACAGGGACAAGGATAATGCCCTCCAGGGCCTTGGCTGAAGAGGATTTTCACTCCAGTGCCCAAGTCTTCCTGCCTGCTGGTTAGGGAGCAGCAGAGGGGTGTGGCCCACACCTCCCCCACCTAACCTCTCTAGGCCCAGGGACAGGCCAGTGAGGAGGATGTCCCTCTAGTCCAGGGGGCTTTCCTCAGCAGAGGCTGTGAAGAAAAGCAGGAACCCTGAGTGGCACAAAAGTAGGCGGGAAATAAAGTGTATTCTGAGTCAACTAGAGTAATTGAAAATGAACCATATGCCAGGCACTTGGCAAGGTACATCCCCACAGTCTTTATTTCATTTTCACGCCAGCCAGTGAGGCAGCTACTCTTCTTGTCTTACCAACAGCAAAGTCGGGCACTGTTCTGCTGGAAGGAGAGAAAGGGAAGAGGCAACCCTCAAAGAACGGAAGTGTTTGGCCAAGGCTGAGGAGAGAGGTAAGGGTTTCTGAGTCAAGCATTAAAGAGAATCGCTCTTTGTCCTCTTTCTTAAAGACAGACCAAATAAAACGGGATTTAGGTTAGATTCCAGAACAAACTTCTTGACTGCGAAGAGGCGTCACCGAGTTCACTTCCCGGGATAGACTCCCCAGAAGGGGCGGCTCCATCCACTGTGCATTCTGCAGGCAGAAAACTGGACCACTTGACCTTTACCACCAGGAGAACGTCACCTAGCATGCACAGAGGTCTCCTTGGGCAGCTCGGCTTTGGCTCTGGCTGCAGTCTCGAAGGAGGCTTTTAAACCATGCAAAATCTGAGGCAAAACACACCCTTTGCTAGATTTAACAAGGAGAGGGGCCTACAGAGCTCCATATTAAAAGGGAGAGCTCCAAGATTAAAACAAAACGAGCTTGTGGACTCAGTCTATGAGGTGAGCACCAGCACAAGCACGGCACTGCTAAAAGCCCACTCTTCCCTGTCGGGTCACACAGTTCTCAAGCCAGCAGCGACAGAGGCAGCTGTGGGAAGTGTGGCGGGCAAGCAGCTCAGGCAGAAAACTGCGGTCTGGGCTCCGGAAACCCTGTCCTGCAAGGGGTGCCCTCGCCCACTCGCCAGGGCAACACTGGGGGGCCTGTGAGGACGAGGACGCAGGGCAGATCGGGGCTGCCCCCGGCTGCTCAGGCCAACACTTGTGCTTTGGCCTGGAACAGAAGGCTCCCCAAATAGGCTGTGGTTGGCGGGGAATGTAAAACACCCGAGGCAGAAGGTGGGGAACCTGTGGGAGCTAGATTATGAGCAAGATGCTCAGTCTAAAAAGAGGTTCCTGTTTCTGAATGCTTCATTTCAAACCAGGCTTCGCTGGTTTGAGTCAGACACAGGATTCACCACGTATCATAAAGCAATCACACGGCGACCACTTCGCGGAGTTCGCCCAGATGCGGGGCTCCCTGAAGGGAAAAGGACTTGCGTTATTGCTGAGGTTCAAAGCCTCTCAGCTCCCGCAGGAGAAACCAAGGCCCAGAAAGGTTAAAGGCCTCGCCCTCAAGGTCCCACCAAAACATAGAGCTGGTGCCCAGCTCTCCCACCCAGCATCCCACCGCAGATGGCCAGCAGTTGCCCTAATGAAGGGAACACAGTGGGAGAGGACTGTGTACAAACCACTGCACACCTCGCTCCATCCGATGGCCTCATGAGGCACACCAGGTGTGACCACACAGGCCAGGCCAGGCCAGGTGCCACCCCATGAGGTCCCTGGCTGGAACTGACCACAGCTCCCCTCCCTCGGCATTCCAGGCCACTCCAAGGCCTCCTGTCAATCCCTGCACTGCCCCCACCTCCTCCTTTGATCCCCAAAAGGGGAGCGGAGGCTGGAGAGTAAAGAATAACCTTCACTGGGCATCGATTTGCCCAAAGCAAAGGCAACACAAAGGCTGCACCTGTTTCCATGGAGACACGATTGGCTAAGCAGTGGAACAGAGAGGGAAACACAAGCCTGTCACCACCTTCCGGGCCAGAGTGATGGATGCTGGCGGGCCAGAGGCCTGACAGGAAGACAGCGGGAAGATTAAAGGTAACCAGAAGATCTAGAAGCCTTACTAGGAGCCCTTTCAGTTAGTAGAGAGGGGGGCCCCCACTCTTGAGAAAGATCCTGAACAACAGCAACAACAAATCGCAAAGAGAAATCCAAAGCGAGTGATTTATTCACTTCACAAAAGGAGTCCTCGCTTGACAAAGGGATTCCTTGAAACACCGACACTTCGTCGCGCCTCGGAATGCTTGTTTTGTTTTGCTCTCTGCTCCTCTGAGACTGAGGAGGACAGGCAAGTAACTTCCAGTTGGAAGTTTGTAAGAAGAGATGACAAAATTCCTAAGGGGAAGGGAGGAGAGATGGGGACAAGACATCTGTCTACAAGACATCTGCTGGGAGTGGCCCACAAGAGACGGAGGCAGAAAGGGGCCTGGGCCGAGCGCCTGTGTCCAGTCACAGAGAGGACACGGGGGCCTCGATTATGCCAAGGAGTCTTGGGTAGCCCCAGGTTTCCAACAGGGCCCCTGAAGCACGGCACTCTCGAAGCCGTTAGGTAAGAGCAAACGTGAGGAGCAGTAGGGGGCAGCCCTCATTCCTCTGTGGCATCAGGAAGGCCAGAGGCTTGAAGTGCTCCTGGACGAAGGCCTGAGGAAAACGCCAGCAGCAGGCTCAGCAGAAGGCCGGGGCTCAAGAGCTGTAACAGGAGCCTCCTGCTTGTTCTCACCATTCAACAGGGGACACGTATTAAGCGCCTCTTCACACATGTTGTCATCCTGGGAACAATGCCACACACCCGCACGGCCCTGCCCTTGGGGAGTCTACCCAGGCCTGCACTCCATTCGGTCTTTCTCTGACTACAATTCCTACAGAGGACAAAAACCAAAAATAACAACAACACTACGTACTGCGCATGTCATGTGGGCCAGACACTGGACCGCTATTGTCTCATCTATGCTCTCAGCGCCACCACCCCCCCTGCCCCCCGAGAGAGAGACAATTCCCATTGCCACTTACCGCCGGGGGAGACAGGCACGGAGAGGTAAGTCATTTGCCCAAAGTCGAGCAGCTGGCACCCGAACACAGCTGCCCAGTTTCAAAGCCTGCGAACACCAGGCTCGGTGCCTGCCACATCAGCCCACTTGATAGATAGCAACGCAGAGGATGGCAGAGTGCAAGCAGCTTGCACTGAGCCTGGGCCAGACTCTGAAGACCTGTTCCCCGACCCACCCAAGGCACTCTTGCCTTGCGATGCCTCCCGTGGGAAGGCTGGCCAGCTTTCTCGGTGGGATAGGTGAGCCACTCTGTGGCCATGAAGTCATGCTCCTGTCCTGGACCCGCTTTTCTGTACCAAGGAGGCATTATTAATAGTGCGAGCTCCCACCATCCGACTGAAAGCAGAAGAGCTGGGGAGAAACATAAGGCATGCGTCCAAGGTGTCACCAGGGAGCCCATGGGAGGAACAGGCTCAGTCCCAGTTCTAGCAAAAGATTCCCAATGCTCCACAAGCTCTGGAGTAAGCCGTGGCAAAAATGAGCGTCATCTCCAAGAGGCATCGGGTTCAATGGTCTTCCTACCAGGGTACACTCGGAAGACCTGGGGACTTCCTAGGGGTGTCACCCACCTGGCTTTCAGGAGCTCTGTTCCCAAATCTCCACTTCCATGTGGAACCCTTCTTCAAATTGAGGTGCTGGGAACCACCTGGTCTACCTGTTCTCCTTCCATGATGGCCCTCCTAAGTCCTTCCCAAAGGAAAGGACCACCCCTAGCCATCCCGACTGTACCCTCGAGATCTTCCCTGGGGTGCAAAAGCCACCGAAGAAAGAGACAACTGGAGAATGCAGCAGTCCTGGGAGGAGGGTGGAGCCTTATCTATCTTATCTACTCAGCTGTTTATTTTAGGATTAGAATTAGGAAGTAAAGAAGCTGCCACAGGGACACCTATTTAACACATTTATTGGAATCAAAAAGAGGAGTTCCACTTTTTCTGACCCAAAACACGATGTGGCTGGCGGCTCTAACCACAAGGTCCAGCTTGGCGGATTAGGGGTGATGGCCAGCAACTCCCACAACTGCATGGGCTGAGTTTGCCATTGTAAGGCTACGAAGAAAATATATTCTAAGCAAGTATATGGCATGCAATAAGCCTGGACATGCACTCTACTCAAAGTTATGATAAAAATTTTTATATGTGAATTTTTAAATGTGTCAGGGGCTACATTTTTTCAAAGTTCTTGTAACAGGTCTGGAAGCAAAAAAAGTTTGAAGCCCGTTGTGTCACTTCCCTGGGGCCACGATCGAAAGCGGTAACTTCCATGCCACCAACAGACCCACTGGGCGACACATGCAGGAAGTT
The DNA here is from genome assembly GCA_007922815.1 of Macrotus californicus. Lineage (NCBI taxonomy): Eukaryota > Metazoa > Chordata > Mammalia > Chiroptera > Phyllostomidae > Macrotus > Macrotus californicus. Next base: position 82,003 of record VMDR010000471.1, on the reverse strand, counting down.
CTCGGGGGAAGGCAGCCACAGAGACCAGCACTGGACCTGGAACCTGGGTGCCAGTTTGTTTCTGCACCTTCTCAGTTGTGTGGATGTGGTTAGGTCGCCAAACTCTGTGAGCCTCAGTTTCCCCACAAGTAACTGGGAATAATACCATAGAAGGCATATTAAAAATCCTGATGACAGTGAGGATATTAAATGAATAATGGAGAAGTGCATCAGTATACACAGCCCCAAAGAGTAGCTAATCAGCAAGCATTTTCTGCTGGGCTTGGACAACTTCATGGTATTTTTTTCTAGATGATGCTAATAACTGATATTTATTGAGCACTCACTATGTACCAGGTACAGGTCTAAGCCCTTCACAGGCCCCCACTCATTTGTTTTCATAACAATCCTATGGGTAAGGTGTCATTCTTATCCCCAATTTATAAGGACAAAAAACTTACACGCTTGCCCAGCTCAGTCACCTAGCAATGAAAAGCCCAGGGGTCTGTTTGATTCCAGAGCCTATGCCCTAAACCTTTCCTACTCGAAGTGTAGCCTGCAACCAGCAGCATCTGCACCACCTGGGACCTTTTTAGAAGTGCAGGGTCATGGGCCTGCCAGGGTAGCTTAGTTGGTTAGAGCATTGTCCCCATTCGCCAAGGTCATGGGTTCGATCCTCGGTCAGGGCACATACAAAAATCAACCGATGAATGCATAAATAAATGGAACAACAAATTGATTTCTCTCTCTCTCTCTCTCTGCCTCTCTAAAATCAATTTTAAAAGAAAGGAAATGGCCCTGGCTGGTGTGGCTCAGTCCATTGAGTGCCAGCCTGTGAACCAAAGGGTCGCTAGTTCAATTCCCAGTCAGGGCACATACCTGGGTTGTGGGCCAGGTCCCCAGTAGGGGGGCACACTAGAGGCAACCACACACTGATGTTTCTCTCCCTCTCTTTTTTCTTCCCTTCCCCTCTCTCTAAAAATAAATAAATAAAATCTTAAAAAAAAAAAAAAAAAAAAGGGTCCAGGGAAGTGCAGGGTCCTCGGATCTATTCCAAACCCACTGACTCAGAATCTGCATTTTCCTCTACAGATGATTTCTATGCACCTCAAGTTGGAGAGTCACTATTGTAACCCACCAGTCTGGCTAATTTACCATCCTGGTGTCATCTTGCTGAAGGTAACATTAGAATGTTTGCTTTCTCCTCGCAAACACACAGCTGGCAATTAAAGCTAGCAAGATGGTTGGGGATTATGATAATCCAACACTAACACACACAAAAAGCATTTTGTTAGAAGGGCTAGGAAGATCCACATCAAACTGTCATCAGTGGTTCCTTCTGAGGAGTGGGGTGGGATTGGGAGAGGGGGCAGCCAAAGGGGCTTTCTATTTGTATTATTTGAAATCTTTAATAGAAATAAAGTAGTCATGTGTTGGTTATACAATTAAAAAGGAAAGCATGTTTTCAAATACACGTACGGAGCACTGGAAACTGACTGTGTGTTATGAGCTACATCTGCCCCAGGCTATTGAAGATTTCCCCGATTCAGGCCCCGCCAGGTCAGGTCAGGAGAGGGAGTCAATAGGGAAGGGTTGATGGAACAAAAAGAGCCCTGTGCCTGGATCAGAGACCCAGACTGAAGTCCAGGCTCTGCCCCTAACTCTCTGAGGGACCTCGAGGCTCTCCCTCAGCACGTGTGGGCCTGTGTCTCCTCCCCTACAAAATGGGGGTCACCATACATTTCACTGTATGGTTAGGCCCCCATGAACTGCAAGGTGCTGTGCAACGCAAGGGCCAAGTGATTGCTTAAAAACAAAAAGGTGATGAAAAAAGCAGTGAAACATTCACTCACTCATTCCATTCCCTAAACACAGACAGTCCATGACTTTATAAGGAAGATACACAGAGCAACCTGGATTTAGATTCTGTGAGCCTCAGTCTGATTTTCAGATCCTTATTCGAACTTAAAAGTTAAGTTTGGACGTGGTTCAAAAGAGGAGAAGAAAGGGCTATTTCTCTGTCTGGCCCATTTTCTCTGCGCTTCTCACCGGCTTTCTCTGCAGGCTCCCAACGCCCTGGAGGTTCTGCTGCAGGGTCCTGTGGACTTCCTGGTTGGGCACAGCGGCTGCAGTCTCCTGGGCTTTCTACGCCTCACCGGCAACCATCCCCAGCATGGCCTCGCAGCTGCTCTGAGCGCAAAAGACGTGGGGTTCACCATTAGGCTCGCTTCTTGCCAATGCCTTAGGTTTCCCCTGATTTTTATCTTACAGCTCAGATTTGCAGAACTGGAAAGAGCAGTGAGAGTTACCCCTCGCTCCTCTGGGGAGGGTGGAGCTTGGGGACCGAGTGATATGAAGTGACTTGCTCAAACTCGCCTAAAGTTACTTCAAAATAAATAGGGCTGGGTCAGGTCTCTACGACCTTTGGAAATACGGCCTTTCCTTAAGATTCCTCTGTCACTTGTTTGCAACTTGTCTGTCACTGACCTTGCTTCTGTCCCGTCATTCTAGGACACAGAGGAACCCAAGGACTAAAAGCCACTGTGATTTTCATCCCGTTGAATGATCCTAAAACCACACAATCTGAACATATCCTTGAAACTGAGCCAGAAAAGAATCCCCTGAAAAAAATTAAAAAAATAATAAAAAAAGAATCCCCTGCCAGATTGTCCAAAGAGAGTCAGATCCTTCTAAACATTATGAGCTTCAATTAAAGCAAAATGAGGGCAAAAGACGCCCCAGGGCAGACAGGTCCAGCCCCATTGCTTACAAGCCCTACCACCTTTCAGGCTTGGAAAGAAGATTCTAGATAAGAATAAAGCCCTTCATGCAGAGTAGGAGCTCAAACAGCAACTTTACCCTCACGATTATCCTCCCAAAGACAGGAGTCTAAATCTAGTTGCACATTAGGACTGCCTAGGAAAGTGTTTTCTCTGTCTAATACTAACGCCCAGACTTATCCTCAGGGATTCTGAGTCAGCAGTCTGGGGTGGCTCCTAGGAAATCAGTACTTTTGTTTTTTTTTTTCTTTTTAAAATACTGTTTTATTGAGATGAAATTCACATACCATATAATTCAGTCACTTCAAGTATATAATTCAATTGTTTCTAGTACAATTCAGTGGTTTTTAGTATATTCACAGACATGTGCGACTACCACCACAATCCACTTTAGAGTATTTTCATCCAAGAGAGAGAGAAACCGAGAAACCTGCCTCTATTAGCTATCACCCACCTGGCTGTGGTTTATTTTTTAAAATCCTACCAATTCTTAGGATCCAATGTCTTTATCGTGATATCAATGTTTTATCTTTCTAATTCTATCGACATGCCTATGGTTCTTTTAACCTGTAGAGACAGGAAGTGACGGTGACAAATTTTTACACTACTGGATAAACCCAGTTCGGGTATAAAGTTCTATTGTATACCCAGCTGGATTTGATTTTTTAAGTACTTTATTTCAGACTGCATCTACCCTCATGAGCAAACAGGTAAAGTGCCTGCTGGGTGTCGGGCAAAGTTTAGGCCCTCGGGACAGTCAGGGATGAAGCCAAGACCCTGCTCCTGCAGCTGCATCTGCTCTGCATTGTGCTTTCTGCACACTGTCCCTGCCTGGCTGTGGTTTCAAGTACATTTTTAATAGCTCTCTAGGTGACTCGAACGTGGGCCTCTGGCTGAGAAACGTGCTCCAGATCAATGCTTCCCATTCTGACAGGTGTGGCTTACTTGGCTGGGCATCATCCAGCAAAGCAAAAGGTTGCTGGTTCAATTCCTGGTCGGGGCCCAGGCCCAGGCTGTGGGTTCAGTCCCCAGTTGGGGCACGAACGAGAGGCAACTGATCAATGTTTCTCTCTCTCATCGATGTTTCTCTCCCTCTCTTTCTCCCTCTCTTCCCTTTTCTGTATAAACAAACAAACAAACAAACAAACAAATACAATCTTTAAATCAGTGCTTCTTGACCTTTAGCATGCATACAGGTCTCCTAAGGATCTTGCTAAAATTCAAGTTCTGACTCAGTAGGTTTGGTGTGAGGTCCGAGATTCTGCATTTCCACCTAGTTCCCAGGGGAGGAGGCCAATGCAGCTGGTCCATGGCCTCAGGAGAAATGGTACCGTAAAACTCAAGTCTCGGGCAGATGGCTGGAAAGTTTGTACGATTCTTATAAAGGCAGTCTCAAAGGCCTGCTCTGTCTGGCCAGGCTAGAGTCCACTGCCTCCTGGAAGCAGACGGCCAACGATATGACCTCAGACTGGGGCACAAGGACCCAGAACCAAAGCCTGTCCTCAGATGACTCTCTCTTTGGCTTCCTGTTGGTGTTTTGCGTTCTAGCAAGAGCCTGCAGACAAGTGCGGCTACAAAGACTCACTAGCAAATCAATCATGACACCACACCCTGCACTCACGTGGAGCTGCCTTCTCAACACCGTCCAAGGGAAAAGCCAGAAGGAAAGGGCCCTAGTTACTTTCACTTGGATGAGCGGGGTGCAGGAGAACATGGCCTGACTTGGCAGGATGTCCCAGCCAGAAGGAGCTGAAAACAATAGCAACTCTCATCAACCAGACTCCTGTGATCAGCCAAGCACGAAAGCTTCCTGCCTGGAGCTGGCTGGGTAAGTGCACAGTTTGAAGGGACTCCAGGAAACATGAGCAGGGAAGGGGCTGGCAGGCAAGTCCCTTCTGGCTTTGAGATTGGTGCATTCTGTGACCCTGCACAACATCGCAAAACAGCACTGACTGGGCGCCTACTGTGTGCCGGGGAATTTTACAGAAATACTTTCATGGGATCCTCACCTCAGCTTTGTAATCCAGGCCGCAAGGCTTTCATTGGATAGAGGAGAAAACTGAGGCTCAGCACATAAGTGACAATGGATCTCACAGAGGACCGAGGCAGGACTGGAGCCCAAACCCGGCCGGCCAGGCCTTCCCACTCCCTTACATGCTGCTCGGAACTCACACATCTCTCAGCCCTCCACTTCCCCTCTCACCAGGATGGGGAAAAAAGGAAAAGGGGTAGAAATCAACAGAACTACAAGGGGCTTTGGGTCTCCAAGAAGAAAGGAAAATGCTCATTATCATTACACTGGTTATTAATCATTATCGTCATTAAAAGTGTAATTAAGAGACACTGGGAGAAAAGCTTGGTGTCTGTCCTGACATTTAGGGTGGCTCAGCAAGGTGCTGGCCCCAGGCAGTTTCTAGCAGTCCAGGCCACTGTAGTCCCCAGTCCCTGTGAGAAAGGGTAAATAGCACCTGCTGACTCCAGGGTGACTACCCAGGAGCCTTTGGGGGAAGGCTCTGTCTGTGGGAGGGAATGACTCCAAAAACCCAACACTCAAGGAAGGAGACCAAGTTGGGTCACAGCAGCACGTTCCTGGCACCTGGGTCAGCATGCCAGGCCCAAGGCGGAAACTGAGATTCAACCAAGGCATCAACGGACCCTGACAGTGAACCTGAACGGGCATCCCAATGGCTCACCCCTGCAGAAGCCACAAGAAGCTTCTTCAAGCAACCAAAGGCCACTCCAAATGAGTGTTACACTTTCAGGACTAGGGACCTGAGGAATGAAGACACCACGCCAAGAGCCCCAGACCTATAGCCCAGCCAGGCTCCTGCCTGCCAAGGCACTGGAGGCTCCACTCTGAATTAATTTTATCCCAACAGAACTCAAACAAATGGCTCCTGACTGTCAAGCTCCATAAACTGCTGAGGCTTAACGACCAGGTGGGAAGAGGGTGGCCAACAATTGGGAAGTGCTCAGGTTAGCAATGGTGGAGCCAATACTTCGCTGGACAAAATAGTAGACAGCCATCAAAAGTGGTTTAAAACCACACCATTCATTAAAAATGCTCATGATGTAGCATTACATGAAAACGCTATATACGAAAGGACATAATCAGTAAGAGCACAGCTATTTTTTTAAAATCTACGCACATAAAAAAAGAACAAGGAAATACAACCAAATGTTACCTGTGGCAATTTTTAAACGACCAGAATAGTCACTTTGTGTTGGAAGCTAAGCATCTTCCTTTTCTGTAATGAACATGTAAACTACACAGGGGCAAGAGGAACACGGAGACGAGACTGCGTGTGAGGCAGGTGGGGTGAGGACCTGCTGTGACGGCGCACACCCCACCCCACGCCGGGCAGCCCACAGTCATGACAGGAGCAGACACAGCTCCGATCCAGAGGCCTTCAGACAAGAAAGCCAGTGGGGTGCCCTTCCCAAGGGGCTGGAATTCTCCAGGGAACATAAGAAAAAGCCCATTAGCCCTTAAAGAGCTCTTGAGGATTTAGGGGGAAAGACGCCAGAGTGCAACTCTCTGCCTGAGGCAGGTGCTCTGCCCCAGGCAGAGAGGCCGAAGACAGCTGCCACTATGGAGTCCGATGTCCCTCCGAGACCCCAAGCAGATGAGGATTCCTGCTCACTACCCCTCCCCCCACCCCAGCACAAGGATATAAAATAGACAAACTTCACCATATGGGGCTCAGGGGCCTCTTGGGAATGTCAGTGGGAGGGAGAATGGCAGGTCCCTAAGCCGTGTGCAAATATGAGTAAGGACGGGGGTTTAAAGAGTAGGAACCGCACCAGCTGTCTCTAAAAGGAAACTAATTGCAGGGGCTGCTCTGCCTGAACAAGACCTGGTACTGCAGGCGAAGATCCTCCTCGGGGCCCAGCAGTCACCCAGCCGCCTGTGCATGGCTGCCTGTAGCTGGCCCAGAGGCGAGCGCAGGAATCCAGTTGGGGCTAAAGGCCTGCCGCCGCCCCCGGCTGGGCAGGGAAACCCAGGTCCACAAAGCAGCCTCCCAAAAAGTCTGCAGCATAAGGTCAGGGGGCCTGTGCCCTGTTGCCAGCCTGGGAGACACCAGACTAGAAATTTCCTTCTCTGGAAACTCTAAAGACTGAAGCATCTGGAATAGCTCCATACAAAATGCAGGGGGTGGCGGGGGGGTGATGCCCTCCTCCCTTGAAGGTGGGGAAGGGGCGGAGTCAAATAAGAGAGATTAAAAATGCAAGTTCTCAGGGACCCCTCACTCAGGGCTCAGGGCAAGAAGTTCAAGTTCACCATCACTGACGGGGCCCCTCTTGGATGCCCTCCCGCTGCCAGCATCTCTGCTGAGACCCTGGGGAGAACCGAAAAGGCCCACACCCATGAAGCCAAGGAGGCAGGGGGAGTCCTAGCTGAGGGGTTGGGGGCAAGCCCCTCAACTCTCCTGAATGAGGTGCAAGAGGCATCCATCCTAGCTGCTGCATGAAAGACGCTTGCGGAGAAAATGTGCGGAATAGTCTTCCTAAGAACTATCCAACTCTAAACAAAAAAGTCATTATGATTAGGGGGTGTCGTTATAAAGTGGGGGGGCACTTTGCTTCCCTTTCATGACAACATGCAAATGAGAAGCAAAATCAGACGAGCACATTAATGTTTTTCAGACCATTCGCTGATCTGCTCTAAAACAGGATGGCAGAGGGCTGCCGCAGGAGCACAGGAAACAGCGCTCTGAGACGGCTACAAGCCACACTGGGCCTCAAGAACCGGAGGGAGCGGACCGGCTCAGAGAGAAAGGGGGGAAAAAGGAGTAAACAAAACCAACAAAACCAGGGAAGAAGTAAAAAGGTTAGAACCGAGATTCCTCCCTCCTGGGAATGAGCCTTCATCCCTGAGAAAGAGGCCCAGATGAAAGGGAGGCGCAGCTGGGGGAAATAGGCTGTGAGAACAGAAGGGTGATTGTTCCCCGGGACAGACCGGCCCTGCAGCCGGCCTGCACTGCTGCTTTGTGCCTTAATGTAATTAAGGGCCCGGTGGGGGCCAATGTTTGGAATCCTTTAACTCCTCGTCATTCTCACTCCACAGCTGAGCCAGAGAGTGCAGGCGTAACTGCGGGCGGCTCTGGGTTTCTGGGCAGCTCAGCTAAAAGGGGGCATCACAGGGCAGGCAGGCCAGGGCAGCAGGAGGCGAAGCCCTCATTCAGGGCTTGTGAGGCACTTCCTCCTCTTCAGCACTGTCCCCAGGAGTTCCCCGAAGCCCTGCCACTGCCCTGACCCCAGTTAACATGCCTGCTAATTGCTGGGGTTGCAGAGAATCTGAAAGCCGGAGGAGCAAAAGAGTCAGAGTTAATTAAGGAGAGAAAAAAAAAGTCTGCTTCTCAGTTTTTCATTTCCCTCCTCCCCACACGCTCTGGATTGGGCGTCTAGTTTCAGGGAAGCTCTGGAGGCAGGGATCTCCAAGCCGGGAGCCAAAACCAACAACAGCACATGGAAATTATTGAACAGGAGCAGCTGCAATTAGAGGGCTCCTAGGAGGCTTGCTCCACAGCTCTCCAACCCTGCAAATTTCCCAGAGGTATGGTCAAAGGGTCCACTCCCCTCCCGCCCAAAGGAAAGCCTCCCGTTCCCAGAGGGCAATGGGACGTTCTGCAGGCTAAACCACAATAATGCAACGTAAGCATCTGACCAATGTTACATTGTCTAATCTCACAACTACCCCTTGAGGTAGTTTACTATTCTTATCCCCACTTTACAGATGGGGAGACTGAGGCTTAGATGAGACAAGTGCTTACCCAAGGTCAGCAAGCTAGCAAGTAGCAGAGGACTGATATAGTCACCTGGCATCCTGACTCCAAAGCCTGTGCATTTAACCCCTACCCTGCTGAGGGTCACTCAGATATTCCAGTACACCAGAAGCAAGACTTAGGGGGCTGACAGTCTGATAGAAGGCTCTTAGCCAAGGGTCCTTCAGGTTTTGATGAGATCCATGGACCCCTCCCTCCCTGGAGATCAAATGCACAATGGAAGGTATTTGTGTGCACATGCACTTTTCAGGCTGGAGGAGGGACGTCAAAGTTCCCTTTAGGCTATCCAAGAGGTCTGGGACCCAAAATGAGGTTAAGAACCATGGGCCAACAAGGTTTGCCAAGTTGACTCTAGAACACAGAACTTCTGATTTGAGTCTTCTACTATTTCACTTCGCCTCCTTGCTTTGAAGAACAGCCAAGAGGGCAGCCTGAACTTCTCCAGAAAGGGAGGAAAGGCAGTTCAGAGTTTGGCAACCGGGCACTAAAAACTCACCCAGCCTGCTTGGGAGAGGGCACCAGGAGACACACTGCGGGGGAGGGGAGGGAAAGGGTGACAGCTGGGCCCTGCAGGATAAAAGGGATTTCCTACAAGGTGTTTATTACTTCTTTCCATCGCTTACAAACAATTTCCGTCATTGTCCCAATTGGGATCCTGGATTTTGCTTGGATCTACATAGAGGAAAATTCATTACCGGAAGCCCCAGGAAGCCCCAAACCATCAGAAATTAGCGGCGGGGTAGGAGGGGGGATTTCTATTCCAAACTGATTTGCTACAGTTTTAAGAGCATTGTCTGCCTTGAAACAAAAGTATCCCTTAACTGAGGCCACTGCCCTCATTTTCAGATGCTCAGGGACAGCAAACAATAGTGATGATGCTATTGCTGCCCCCATGTGACAGCCAGCATCATCGAGGGCACATTCTGTACGCGGGGCTCCGCACTTTCCCCACATTTATCTCATTTAATCCTCACCTCAGCCCTGGGAGGCAGGGTCATTATTATCTCTGACTTCCAGAGGGCAAAAGTAAGGCTCAGAGAAGTTAAACAGCTGCCCAAGAACACACAGCAAGCAACAGAGCCAGGATTCAAGCCCAGGTCAGCCTGACCCTAAGAGATGGGGCTGTAGACCAGGGCCACTAAAAGTGAGACCACAGACCACCCACAGACTGTTAGTTATGGGTCCTTTAAGTACGGGGAAGAAAAAGTAAGAATTTAGAGACATTGCTAGCAATTGGACATTACTATAGCATCTGAGCATATGACCATGGACTTCCCCTTTGGACAGGTTACACACAGACCAGTTCAGTCAGTGTCACACTTGTGTAGACTGCTGGTGCTCATTGGGACCACATATGAGAATTCGTGCCCGAATGAATGAAAACAACAACCTGTCTTCCACTTCAGGTGGTTTGAAAAGCACCGTTCCAAAGAGTGCTGCAGGGGCATGGAGGGACTCACGGGAGGCCTCCAGAGTGCAGTGGCTTCCAGCACGGCGCTTCTCGCACCTGAACGTGCACGCGAACCACTTGGGGATCTTGTGAAAGCGCAGACTGCCTGGAGCCTGACACCCTCCGTTTCTAACCCGGTGAGGCTGGTACGGCTGGTCTGGGACCAGACTTTGAGCCACGAGGCTCTGACCGGACAGATGCACTGGGGCAGGTGAGGCTGGTGCGTGAGACTCCACTGGGCTCGGCTCACAGACAGCCCTCCCAACACACCTTTGCCCACTTCGGCCTGAAACTGGGGTGCCCAAGGGCCCTTTCTGCCTGAGTTGAAGAAACAGAAGCCCTTTCTGTCCTAAAGGCCTGACAGAAGGCAGAGAAAAGCAGCTCAGGAGCATGTGCAAACACTCAGAGGAATCTACCTGTAACTGTACCCGAGGAGAGGTGCTCTGAGAAAACTGTTCACCTTGACCCTGCTCGTGCCGGACTACAGTGGGGTCTCGGACAGTGATGACCCAGGAGGTTCACTACACACATGTGTTAGGACAGCACTCTTCACTTCTTAAAAAAGAAGTACGTGCCAAGAAACCTAACTAAGAGTGAGAAACCTCTGAGGAAGGGGCACAATGTGGGTCATTCCAGGAGGGCAGAAATGGCCCCTTGGTGGCCACTCCTGCAGTCAGAAAGGGCCACCAGCAGATTACCTCCAAAAGGGACAGTCCCTACTTCCCTCAGGTAACCCTCAGGTTACCTGTCCTGTTTCCTGGAAATTCTCGACAGTAGAGACCTTCCTCCTCATTACCAATCTCAGTTTCTCCTAATTCAGCTTCTCGGTACAAGGACTGAAGGACTATGGACTCATTAAAGAGGCAAATATCAGTGAAGCCCCGGATCTCCTTTTCATTCAGGGGGTTCACTCATGCATTCACTCATGGAGCAATTGCCATATGCCAGGCACCATCAAAAAGTGGGCACACAGCGTGGATTCAGAAGCCCAGGGCCCTCTTCTCCCTCTTCCCTCTGAATTGGGGAATCCATGACAGAAGGGGCCACAGCACCATTAACTAAGGCAAAAGGCACTGCCTGTTCCTGGAGCCAAAGGGAAAGGGAGCTCACATTTGCACTGACTCAGGGAAAGTCGGCCTCCGGGTGGGACTGGCATTTGAAGTTGGTGGCACCTGACAGGGCTCCTGCACTTGACTCACACGAGGCGAAGAAAGGCCTGAGGGTCACTGCCATACACAGCAACCAGTCAGAGGGGCTTGATGTCCCAACCAAAAATGTCTGCACAAGATGCCAGCCCAGCTCCAGGGAGCATCAGGCTGAAAACCTCCTCTGGATCTCAGATGGCTCCCATGAAAATGCAAAGCTCTTTCTCCTCTCTTTCTCATTTGCAAAAACCAAATCACACTCTTCTAGTTCCCAACTCTGCCATGGGCTAGTTCCCTCCTTGATGACCCCACCCTGCTCCTCTCCACCCAACCACATCCCTCCCTCTCTCAGAAAACAAATCTCCAGGCACTAAAGCAGGGTTTCTCAACCTTGGGCTCTATTGACATTTGGTGCCAGGTAATTCTCTATTTGGAGGGTTGTCCTGTCTATTGGAAGATGTTTAGCATCATCATCCCTGGCCTGTACCCACAAATGCCAGTAGCAGCACCACCACCCCTAGTTGTGACAACCAAGAAGATCTCCAGACACTACCGATGTCTCCAGGGGGACAAAATCATCTCCTAGCTGCACCTGAGAAACACCTGGGAAGCTTATGAAACTCACCCAATGCCTGTACCTCATCCTTCATTCATTCTGATCCTGGTCCCAATTCCACAAGTAAACAAGAATGTCTGTCACTTTAGAAGTCCTTAACTGGTTCTTTTAATGTGTTGGCTAGGTCATCCAGAATCTCTCCCGAAGGATGAACTAGATCTTCTTTCTTTCCTCTCTCCACAAAGTTCCAGGCAGTGCTCCATGAGGTTCCTCCTATTTCATGCTAATCGGAAAAGTTTGGAAAGTTATTGAGCCTCCTTCACCCCTACTTCAGATGAAGAAGCCACTTTAAGTAGCCCAAATTCAACAGCATATGACAAAGAATTTACAAAGTTCCAAATTTCAAAGGGCAGGTGGGTAGTGACAGGAGAGATAGAGGACCGTGGGAATCTAGCCACCTGATTTTGGTCCTGGTGTCCAGCCTCTGAGTGAGGCCCCCTTCAGGCTCTCCCTTGGGTGTGAGGCTATGCTGCGTGACCAGGGTGCCAGCTGCATATACTCAAGTTCATTGAGCCCACACCTCCTGACCAGAATGGAAGGCATGAGGCTGGGGTCAGCAGCAGTGGGAGAAACTGCAGTCTACCAGGCTGCTGGATTCCTCGGGCTGACAGAGATATGAGAATACACACACACACACAGACCCAGAATCCACTCCTTCCTGAGCCCGAAGTCTAGGATTTTCCCCACATCTCCCTTAAAAATCCCCAGGAGGATCTGGAGAGTTGACCGAGAGGGGCCTGATCAGCGTGAACAGATGCAGTCAGGTCTCTGTCCTACCTCCCCTCCTTCCCACGCCTGAGGCTGCCCGCACTGGCCACCTCTTCAGACAAAGACAAAGAGGAATACAGTGTCAGGGGAAAAGATGGGATTATTAACCCCTAACTTCCCTAAGAACTGGAAATGCATTCATCACTCACTCATTCTGTGACAAATATAGAGAGAATACCTTGTAAGTGACCTAAGTGCTTAGAGAGCAGACAGGCACCCTTCCTGATGTTTACACTTGAGTTAGCTCAAAGACAAACTGATGGGCGGGGAATCCAGGGACCAAGCTCCCTGGAAGACAGCAAAGGCTATTCAAGAATGCTCTCAAGTCAGCTTTCTCACCAAAATTCACTGGCTAATTCATAAGAATGCACATTGACAATGTGGTTACACTACATTCAATGAATGATTTAGAGTTTTTTCTGAGATTATACTTGTTTGATCTTCATTGCCAACAGGATGAGCCAGCCTTCATGATCTGCTCCAGGTGGCCCTGGCCAGCTTGTTGAATCAGTCTAGGTGCCCAGCGGGACAGCGAGACTTTTTTCAAGCTTCCTTCCCTCCCTCAGTTACACACACACCGTTGCCTAGAGACAGAACACATTCCTGATGCTTACGCTTCTTTTCATTCTCCAGAAGCTGGAGCTTTGGAAATGGGGCCTCCAGGAAACATGCCCGAAGCAGGGGAGAGGAGGAGAACCCAGAGTGACATTTCCTCACAACAGGCCCGCCCCCTCCCCGCCACCGCCCTCCCTTTTCTCCCCAGGGTTGAAAGCCCCAGCAGGCTGGCACTGAAGGGCTCCCACAAGGAACAAGGCCCCTTTTGAGAGCTGTGTTTACCCCAGCCCAGGGCTAGGGTTGCCATGGCCACCAGCCACCTTGGAAGCCCAGAGCAGGCCTCAGGCCAGGAACTAGCCCTGACCTCCTTCTAGGGGACACTACTGCCCCCCAACACCCCTCTCCTGAGTCTCTGCAACTGCTGGAAATGCTGATTTCCTTTTTCTGCTTTCCTATTTCATTTCATTTACTTCATTTGTGAAGTTGACTTATTGAATGCACTGGGCTGACATTAATAAAATGATCAAGGTTTTGCATACAGCATTCTATAACGCATCATCTCATCTGCACATGGTGCTGTTGGAAACACTGACGTTCGTCAAGTCCTCTGCTGAAAACATAATCCTGAAGGGAATGAAAGAAGATTAAAGCTCCTCCCAGAGCCGTCCTCGCAGCTCCCCAGAGAAAGGCGGACGACTTGACCTGCCTGCTGCCTGCTAGGGGCAGAGACCTGCGGCCAGGCGGAGAGAGGTGACCAGCCAGCGACACCCGGCCTCCCACTGGGCCCTGCCTCCTCGCCCCAACCCGCACCGCTGCTAATGGCGATGACTTATTTATGTAATTCATTATCGCTGCACCTAAGAGCCAAGCAGGGCCCTGCGAGACCTGAGCAGCAGAGGGAGGGCAAGGCGGAGGACCAGGCCTGCATCTCGCAGGCCTGGGAATTCAGCCCTCACTGGCCCCACATTCCTTCCTTGTCCTTTTCCCCAGGAGGAGCCAGAGGGAGCTGAGCCTCTAAATAATTCAGCCCTCAAATTGCTCTGTGGTCAGGAGGGTTCCTTCATTTATTTTTTAACTCTCCAGGCTCTGCAGTTTCACAGCAGGAAGCACTTGAATCCCAAACCTGGACCTGGCTTTCGAGCCAGGACTGAGGTGAAGGAGCCACTCAACTTCTAAGTTTCTCCAGTCATCTGGAATTCAACAAACTGCTGGGCCCCAGCCACGGTGGCTGGGAAGCAGATGGGGCAGTGGGAGGAGGGGCCGCAGGCACTCGGGGCTGTGTCTGCACAGCGGCCTGCTAGCTGGCCTCCGTGTCAGCAGTCTCCCCGACCTCCAGCTTCCTCACCTCTCTCAGGCTTCTTCCTGCACCGCCCTCCCACCACCCCATCCAGCTCTCATATTCACTCCAAAGTCCCGCAGGGCCCGGGCACAGTATTACCACACAGCCGTAGGGCCCTAGAATTGGCCAGCTTGGCCTTTTATTAATAATCTGATTATTAATTAGCTGGTATTAATTGAGCACACATGTCACGTAATCCCCACAGTAACCGTATATGGTAGGACTACAAATATCCTCATTTCACAAATGTGGAAACCGAGACTCAAGGGAGTTAAGAAACCCCCTAGGTCATTCCACTAGCAGCTGAAGAACAAGAATGCAGGCCCAGCTGTCACATCCCAGACCCCCTGCCTTTGTCCCCACATTACACAGACACATGCAGATGTGCACACACAGAATCTGCAAAGGGCAGGACTAAGCCCAGAGAGGTGAAGTGACTTACCCATACTCACACAGCCAGCTGGGGCGGTTCGTTGGACAAGTACCATCATCAGGGCAACCATCTTTCCACGTCACGGTTTCAACTACAGAAGCATCCATATGTACCCAAGTGAAAGCAGACTCTGGTACTCCCTCTTTTAGCGTGTGGTGGTCTAACAGTCTGTAAACCTAGCTCGGCCACTGGCCGCGCCCGTGCTAGTGCTGCCCGCTCTCTCGGGCCCTTGCTCCACCACCTTCCAACAAACAGCTGCCCTGCCTCCACCAAGACTTTTCAGCTCTCTCACACAGCATCATAATCTCTCCCATCTCCCTGTAGGAGATTGCGATGACTTCCAAGATTCTTAAGGAGAGGCCCCACACCACCATGCCAGCTCACATTTATGCAGTTTTCTTACAGATGTTATCTAATCAACGTAAGGTGAGTGTGGGTGCCTTTTCGAGGACTGCCTCTGGCCTCATTCACAGGGGAAGGTCCCCCCCCAAGCCATGGTGGTACCACAGACCACGTCCTCCAGGCTACAGCAGATTGGACCCACGGGAGACAGCTGACACAGTTGGGCCAATCAGATTCTTTCCCTGGGAATTTGAATCAAGGTTCTGAGATACTGTTCTGTCAAGGATGAGGTGGGTGTCATTGGGAGCCCACCGCCATGATGTCTGGCGCACAGCTGCAGAAGCGGTGGCGCCCTGCAGCTCCAGGCCCTTCGGAGGTCAGTCATAGCTCCTGCCTTGGTTCTTCCATTCCCCTGTGGCTTCCGATAGCTCAGGCTGGTTTCTGTTACTCGCAGTCAGTAGAGTCGGAACTAAAAGATGGGCTGGTTATTATCCTCCTTTTATAGATGAGGAAAGGTTCACGGAGGTGAAGGGACTCAATGAATGTCACATGACCAACATGTCATACAGGAGAGCTTCAGTCCCTGCTATGTGACTTTCCTTCAGTGCCATCCCATGCCTGTTTCCCCGGATTAAAGGAAGTGACAGGTGTTCCCATCCGGTAAGGGTGAGAACATGTTAACTGAGGATCAGTGATTAGCCAGAGGTACTGCAAGGACTAAAGCCAGGGACAAGAAATACAAAATCCTCTCCTTGAAACCATCAAGACAGCCCTTTGACCCTCTACATTTCCCAGGCTCCCTTGCAGCGAGGTTGGAGTCCTGTGACTAGTTCTGGCCAATGAAATGAAGATAGAAGTAACAGGTGACAGTTTCTTGCCAAGGCAGTCCAAAGCCAGGGGCTGCCTCCGTCTCCCTCGTCCCGTCCTGTGGTGTAACCTTAAAGGCTCCATATTTCACAAGGTGCGGCTCCGGGAGAAGAGGATGGCCCTAGCCCACACCAGCCTTTCCGTGGGCACAGAGTCCATCTAGACTGTGTCAAGCCACTGGGACGTCCAGACCTGACTGTTAACGCAGCAGTCTAGCCTCTCCCCGCTGAAGCAGACCAGTCACTCACCCTGGGCCCTTCAGCACACTGCTCTGGTCTGCAGGATGCTACATTTGTTTGTTTAACATCCACCTGTTGAACAAATATTTCTAGAGCACCAATGCCAGATGGTGTAATGGGTACCCCTCAGAGCACAAGAGTAAAAAAGACCCGATCCTTCCCCATAAGATCCATATCTTACGACACCCAGACCCCCCTTTGGGACTAAAAGGAACAGTTGTGTAGGCGTGAAAGCAGGACCTCCCACCCTGCCACTGGCGAAACTGAGCCCGGAGAAAAGGTAAGCTGCCAGGAGACAAAGACAGCTTGTCCCAGCAACTCTAGGAGGGTGGCAGCCAAGAGTGAGGTCATACCAGGCTTTCACACCCTGGGCTCTACCAACTTGCCTCCTGCCAGCCTCGTGGCCACACACAGTGTTTCCCTCGCCCAGGGCACAGAACAGAGGACAGAGGGCATCAAGGAGGAGTCATCAAGAGAGCAGGTGGCTGGCAGAAAACAGACGTGGCGAAAGGCACAGCTCAGCTGACCTCACCCTCCTCTACAACTCTCCTCTGGGACCCATCCCCCTGCTTAATTTATTTTAGCCCCAAGCCCCCAGCGACTGAGCTTTTCTCCCCTTACTCCACATAGCTGAGGACCAATCAGAGAAACCCTCACTCCGTCAGGAACCGCTGCCTCACTCCACTCTCTTTTACACCGAAAGCCAGATGCAAGTTAAGCTGGCAGGGTCACCAGATACAGTTGTGTGGGCTCCTCACTGCGCAAGGCGCCCGCGCAAAGGGGTCAGCGCGGCTGGAATCCAGCCTGTGCTCATGCGCGAAGCTCCGCACCAGGAGAAGGGGTCCCTTCTAGTTCACGAAAGGTATCTGCTATATGCCGTAGCCATACAAGCACCGGAGCTGGGGCTTTTCCATAAAGAACGAAGTTTGGGGATGGGTGAATGGGAATTTACTAGTCTCTCTACTCCTGTGTATATTTGAAATTTTCACAACAAGAGGTTAAAACAAAAAACGAAAAGACTACCTCGCTCAGGAAGTGGCTGTGTTACGCGGACAAGTTATAGGTGGTCCTCCAATAACACGGTTGCTTTGCTCAAGGTCTTTTCATTACAAGGTTGATGAGATGCTGGAGGAACTTAGCTCTTGTTCGTATCAATTGGTCTAGTTATCTGTTATTCTGCCACCGTTCCAAGAACTTGCGGATGATGTTAAGTGAAGACTTGCTGTACTTTACCCCTTAGCCCTCAGCCTCATGTCGCAGATGACCATAGTCCCAGGCTCACAGTGCTGGTATAAAGACTCAAGTTAAGTGAAATGCTTGACACAGAGAACGTCCTCTTACAAACGGGGGCTGCTAACAGTAGCTGCTGCTGATGACTCGGGGCAGGAAGGAAATTGAGGCAGAAGGGGGGCACAGGGGCATTGCTGAGAAAAGCAAACGCCCTGAGAAATGTGTGCCAAGAAGCCAGCGGGAGTCTGAAAACACAACCACCCTATTAATATGCCTACGTTGGGCTTCCAGGGCGCTGGTGAGATGGAGGGAGTTTTCTCGCCATCCTTTCCTCTGAGGCCGTCTTTACATTCCTGAGGGGACCCCAGCTTCAGCTCAGAATCCAAATTAAGGTCCACAGAAAGGTCAGAAAGAGTAGCTCAGAAAAGGATGTGCTCCCCAGCTTCCCGGCAAACTCGGAGAACAGAGCAACTGTGGGTGGGGCTTGGTGGGCAGGAAGCCCTCACTCCTGGAAGGCTCCTTTCTGGAGTCCTAGAAGACAACCAGGTCTCCAAAATGTCCCAGGGGTCAAGCACCAGGCACAAGGAGGGCTCCTACCAACTTCACTGGTCGGAGCATGAGTAGCCAGCCATTCACATCTCTGAAGGGCAAAGGCTACTTTTGAATTGTCTATTTTTATGTAATACATTTTTGCGTTAGTGTCTTCAAAATTATCACTGCTGTGTGTGAATTTCCCCAGTGGTTTGTTAGTAGAAAATGACAGACTCCTATCCATTTCCCCTGGAGGTTCATGCCCCAAACCTCACAGGGATGGAGAGGGCTGAGGGTGGCAGTGACAGGAAGCTGGGACTCCTTCCCAAAGGCCCTGGAGGGACCTCACCCTTGGCTCCAATCACCAAGGGCCTGTGTACCCGCCTGGCCTCTGCCCTGGGAGGCCGACACAGGAGGCTTCTGGTTTCAGTCAAATGCCATCTCGCTCGCTCACTGTCTCCTTTCTTTTTTCTCTTCCAGCATGAAAGCTAATAGGGTGATTCATTCTCTTATTAAGTCGAACTCATGAGAAAAAGGGAAGTCGCCCAAGTTCCCAGTCCTCTCTCTCCTCTGCAGGGCTCATCCCCAAGCGCACTTCATAGAAATGGAACAACAGAAATTCCACTAAAAAAGCCCGCCCTTCACCTCTCCTTTCATGCCCCAAGAATTCACTGTGCTTGGTGGTTTTCTAAGTTTCTAAAGCTGTCACAGCTAAGGGCTGCGTTGGGATTTAAAGACAGGCATCCAAATAAAATGTGATAGGAGAGGAAAGACACGTGGCCCTCAAATCCGCAGACAGAGCCATCCCTCACGGCAGATAGTAAAAATCCTCCCAAGAAAATGTCCTTCTCTGTCCCTGCTGGCTCTCTTCAGCTCGGTCCCAAACTTAGAAACAGCTGTTTCCCTATAACTCCAAAAAAAGCTCTCATATGCTCCATCTCCTCATTCTTTCCAACACTGTGATCTGTACACTTAATCTACCTCCAGGCTCAGCTTCTCCTCCCTCCGTTCAAGTAAGAGGAGCAGTCAGAGACTAAGGAGGACAACACTGTTGGAAAGACCTCCTGTAACACCCGGCACAGGCTCGGCAGCTCTGCCACTCACCGCTGTGTGGCCTTGGGCACCTGGACTTAACCCTTTGTGTCTTGGTCTCCTCAGACTTAAAGTGGTGATATGATACTATCTTTGTAGGTTTGAGTAAATAAGATAATACTCTTAAAATCCTTAGAAAGGTTCCTAGCATGCAGTACGCATGTAATAAGTGCTAGTTATTATTATTAGACATTCACAACAATCCTGTGAGCAGGGGGTGATTATTACCAGCTCTGTTGAACTGAGTGATCAGGAGCCACTTCTTATTGTGCATATAATAATAGATTAACCTCAAGAAAAGTTAAGTGATCTGTTCAGAATGACACAGTCCATACATTTCTGAGCTGAAACTGGATCTCTGCTCTTTCATTTTAATTTTTTAAAATTTACTGATTGGTTTTTAGAAAGAGGAAAGGAGACAGAGAGAAACATAAATGTGTATGTTCCACCAATTGATGCCTTCATTGATTCTTGTACGTGCTCTGACCTGGGATTGAACCCACAATTTTGGTGTATTGGGACAATGCGCTAACTAACTGAGCTACCCGGCCAGGGCTTGGATCTCTGCTCTTCAACTGCACATTGCACACACACAAATTTCACACTTTAAAACTCTCCCTCGCTCAGGCATGGAAATTTGAGAAGTCCTGTGGATCAGCATCAAAAACAGATTTCAATTCCATAACGCCCAGAGAGTGGCGGTCGGTATCTCGAGAGAGTGCTGTAGGATTTGCCAAACAAAATTAATTTCCATTTCTTTTCAGATTCCAGGAAAATACACCAACTCCGCCTTACAGGAGTGGGTGCCACCCCACCCAAGGTGTCAAAAGACCCCACAAGGCTGAGAATCACACTGGCCTTCACAATGTTTCAAACTAAAAGGCTCCCCCGGGAGGATCCTACTCCCTAAACTGTCAACGATCGGCAAAAAAAAGGTCAGCGCAAATCATCTGGGAGTGCGTTTTACAGGCATGGCCTAAGACACGTGGACTTCTGCCAGGCCCATATTTTTTAAGAGCACGTACTGTCTTCACCCTTGATAAATAGCAGTCAGGCCACAGAAATATTTCCATTATATCCAAAAGCCTGCGTGCCACGACAACTCATTGAGGTGGATGTTTCCAATTGGAAAAGAACTCCTCAATAAAAACATCTCAAATCACCCCAACCTTTCCAGCAGAGGTAGCAGACGGAAAGCTCTAAACGTTCATAAGTGGTATATGGGGAAATGAATGATGTAAACACCCAGCCCCAAAGTTTAGCAGCATCTGATAGATGGATCCAGCTCATCTTCTAGCTCTATTGCGAACATTCATTAGATTTCTACACCAGCACTTTCGTGCATGCCCTTCATGTATTTCCAGACTGTGATTCAATCCCCTCATGGCCATGCTGGAGAGAACTAGGAAT
This sequence comes from Macrotus californicus, assembly GCA_007922815.1. Lineage (NCBI taxonomy): Eukaryota > Metazoa > Chordata > Mammalia > Chiroptera > Phyllostomidae > Macrotus > Macrotus californicus. The sequence goes on along the minus strand of VMDR010000471.1, from coordinate 61,441 downwards.
AAAAAGAGCCTAGCGTTGCAGCCCTGGATCTCCCACTAACTAGCCATGTGATTTCCTGAAATAACAACAACAACAATAATAATAACAGCAGCAGCACTTAACATTTATTGAGGACTTACAATATGCCAAACCTGGTGCTCAGGGCTTTATAAATATTGAATCCTCAGTAGCAACCACCAGGGATATTATTCCTGCCATTGCGTGGGTCGGGGAACTCAGACTCAGAGACCCTGAGTACCTTGCCCCAAGGACATAGCAGTGACTGGCACAGGCTGGATTTAGAGAAGGGTGGTCTGACTTGGTGTCCTTAACCGCACACCGTAGGTCTTTTTGAGGTGCTCAACAACCCAGGACCACAAATGCCTCTAGGGGCTGTCTGCATGATCTTTGAAATCCTCTCTGGCTTTAAGATTCCATGATTCTCTCTTTTAGAAATCAAATGAATTTACAACTGTGAGAAATAAAACCCAGGGATGCTCTGGCACTGCTGAAGTGGGATGAAATGCCTGTGTGTGCCTCACCCAGATCGAGTCAGGGGAGGAAACGGCTGATTTTCTGGGATGATGATGCCCTGCGAAACAGCCGGCCTGGCCCCAGACCATCTCCTGGAAAACGACAGCCTGAGGCTCTTAACAGGATAGTCACCAACTTGCAACGGTCTGCAAGCTCTCATCAGCTCTCAACCCTTAACTGGACCTTTTCTTTTCCTTTAAGGAAAATCAAATGCAAGAAAACACCGCACAGTAGGGGTGAGTACAGGTCTTGCGGCATACTCAACCCTTTGCCTCTCAGGTCTACACCCGCCCGTGGAAAACCCACCTCATCCAGGTCATCTGTGTCTTATGGCTTCCCCACGTCCTTCTAGCCCTGTAACTGCACAGGGCTTGGTCCCATGCACACCTGCTGGTATCGTCACACGCCCCCTCCCTTACCACCCAGCCCAGTCGGCAGGCACGTGCTCAGTGGGCAGCTTCCCGAGTCCACCCCTGATCCATCTTCTTCCTCTCCCTGCCCACCCACCAAGCCTGTAGTTGAGACAGCCAATGGTGAAACATTCTCTCAGCTCACCCTCCTCTCACTCTCCGCAGCTCGCTCTCTCAGCTCCTGGGACAGCCTGAAACCAAAACTCAAATCTGAATCTCAAATCTGAACGCAATGAAATCATTTCCTATGCCTGATTATCCGACATGACCACAGAGAATCTCCTCCTCAAAAGAGCTCCAAACCCAGCCTGCTGGTCACCCAGAGAAACAGCGCTGCAGGTGCCCCCTAGCACCTACTGAACAGAGGATGACAAAGCAAGAGTCGGTGCTGTAGTGTTTTCTGCGGCTGCCGCTCTTCAACTTGCATGAGTCGATCTAAATTCACCCCAGGAACTGCAGTTCACCTCCCGGTATGTTAAACTCATCGTCCAGCATCCGTTCATATTCGGCCCATTCTTCATAAGAGTTCTCTTCTGAGAGCAAGTCTTGTTCTTTGCAAAGATCTCTCTAGCCACTTTGCTGAACGCAGCTTAGATGGCTATACCACGTTTCCCTAAATTTGAAAAATTCAACCTTTACTTCTGCGCCAGGAACAACGACAAAAAAACTAGAACAAATAAAAGCCAGTCAATATGAGTGAGCATTAACATCAGCCCATGAGGATCCTTCAAAGAACTCTACACTTGGGGAAAGACCTTAAACCATGTTTTGTTGATACCCCTGCCCCCAGCACAACTTTGGGCGCCTTTCCCTGTTGCTGGGGGCCTGTTACATAACGATAAGACTTCTGGCTGCAGCAAAACAGAAATGGAAGGCTCAACGTATTGGGCTCCACAAGGGGCGAGTGACAGTAGTAGCTTTTAGATTGTCTGCTATTTATTCTTCATTCAACGGAGGTTCCAGCGAGCCCCATATAGGCGCCTGAAGCTCTTCTGGGGGCTGGGCCAGCAGGGTGAATGAGACGGCAACTGGGCACTCTCGGGAACATCTGAATAGGAGCGGATGCTTCCTCTCGTTTCAACAGCCAGACAAACGGTCGATACAGGTTTTCTACAGCCCCCTTCACAAGGCTTGGTTGGGCTCCATCCCCTAGGGCTGCCAGGCTCTCCCAGGAAGCGTTATCCCCTCTGACAAGATTAGTGCAGGCTGACCCCCTGCCCCTTGCTGGGCAGATATGGTTAGGGTCTTGGCTCACTAATGAGTGGGTGAGCGTCTCAATGGCACTGGGCAACCTTCAGTCACTTCAGTGGCAAACTGAGGGGTTAGGCCAGGTATCAGCAACCTTCTAGCTCAAAAATTCCAGCTCCTTTCATCCTCCTGTTGCCGAGCCAACACAGACCTCTCCGGGCCTTTATTTCATCTTCCTGCCTCCAGATGAAACCTTTAAACCACAAAGACAAATGGAACTGGTTCCCATTTCCAAAGACCTTTGGAGAGGCCATTCCCCTCCATTCCTATGAGTCACTTGCTTTCACAATCTCTCTGGAACCTCATCTCATATCTTACTGGGGTCCTTCCTCCGCAGCTTGCATTCATTTGCCTCTGGTTATCCTTCTAAGTACGCAGACAAGAGTGAATCACTGTTCTGAGCAGTAACTCTGACGAGATTTTTATTTCTTCTTCAGCATATTCACAGGCATTACAGGCACTGACTATTAAAAACCACAAAGACATCAAGGAAGCCAACCACACTTCCCAGTTCCTGCCTGATCCAGAAAATGTGACCCTAGGTTACATTCTGAGTTCACAGAGTAGGAGAATAATGTCACTGCCCCACAGTCAGATCAAAAGCCCTGGAAATAGCAGCCACTTTGGTCCTCACTCAGCCCCAGTGCCCCTCTTCCAGAAAGCCTTCCCTGCCCCAGCTCCCCTTCTGGATGGCAAAGCACCGTCTCCTCAGTGCTCTGCCTCATTGCAGCACTTACCATGGCAACTGGAGTTCTAGGCTAATGTCTTCGCCTCCCTACTAGACCGTAAGCATCTTGTAGGCAGGGGCCTTGTCTTTGCGGCCTCTGCACTCAGGGACAGGTTCCGGCACAGTGTCTGGCATTCAGCCAGGAATTCCCAGCAGACTGTGCTAGCCTGATCCCTCCAGACAAGTTCCAATGATGCCTGAACATCGACAGCCCCTCAAGCAGAGCACCAAACCCCCCCCCCCTTCCATCCCGCAGCTCAGTAGGGGTCTCTCTGAGAATTTTTCTAAGGATGTACACCCTGCAGCCTGGGCCTCTTAGGTTCAAATCCTGACTCTGCCACTTTCTAGCCATGTGATCTTGGGCACGTTATTTCATCTCTTTATGTCTCTGTTTCTTCACTGAAAAATAGAGGTAATATCTCTTAGGGTCTTGTGAGGATTAAATGAGCTGATCCATGAGGAGCATTTGGAACAGGGCCTGACCCGTAGCATGTGCTCAGTGAGTGCTGGAATTATTATTTCCCAAGCCTATTACTTTACAGAACCCCCACCCACCACCTACCACCTGCAGCTTCCACTCTTGTCTATACAGTGCCACACCCTTCCCCCACCTCCAGGGCCCTTTTGCCCTGTTCCTCCAGCACCAATGTCAGCAGCAACATAAAAAGCATTCACCCCTCCTCACTGGTTATGATCTCCCCACCCCACCTCTACCAGCTTACAAGGCACATTCTCCAGAGAGAAGAGCTGGTTCCACAGCAGGGCTATGAATGCTGAGTCATCCTGCCCCCACTATGCCTCTCCATATCCATCGCCCTTGGCATTTCAGGCTCCCCAGCTTCGCACTGTGCAGTCCCCTCTGCTCAGAGTTTAAGAGCAAGCCTTACCCCACCCCTACTCACCCCTCCAAAAGCCAGGCTCAGCCTCTACAGTTTTTACCAAAGATTTTCCTTAACAACAAGGAGCCTCAGAACCTTAGCACCCTGTGCAGAAAGAAAAATAATGGAGTCTGCTCCAAAAATGTTTACTCATGGTTGTCAGACGGGAGGGGACTTGGGGGGGCCTGGGGGGAAAAGGTGAAAGGATTATTAAAAAGCACAGACTGGTGGTTATAAAACAGTCGCAGGGGTGTAAAGTACAGCAAAGGGAAGACGGTCGGTAGCATTCTGATAACTATGTGTGGTGCCAGGTGGGTGCGGAATTTATTTGGGGGATCGCTCTGTAAGTAACACAGACATTTACCACTATGTTGCACCTAAAATTAATATAATATCGTATGTCAACTGTAACTGAAAAGTAAATACAATTTTGAAAAAGGGATGCTTACTGTTTGTGTGGCATACAAGCTAGATCTCCTTGAACTCTTCCTAGAGCTGAGCAAATGGGGCAGACAGTCATAGAGGGAGATGCAGAGGTGGGGCTCCAACAGCGGATGGCAACTTCAGGGCCCATGCTCTGCACCAGGAAGCCCTGTTGCAGCGGGAGCCAAGTGGCCGCTTTGCCTCCAGGGTGGAGGTTCAACCAATGGAACCAGAACTTTTCTATCCCACCGATCATTCCTCAAAGACACGCGGTGTCACCGTAATGAAAACGAAAGAGTCACGTTTTATGAAAAGGGAGTTTATGACTGACTACAGGCACTGTTGCTGTATTTATCACTACGATCCTGTGTAAAGATAAGAGCAATGGCTGCATTCTGAGGACTCCACCTATTGCTCTGACACATCAGAGGCACTAACTGGGAGGCTGGAAGCAGGGGGGGTGGGGGTGGGGTCAGAGAAGCGCTGAGTAAGCGGACACAAACTGGCATCCTAACCTCACCAACCTGTGGCAGCCGGGGCAGCAGCAAAGTCCTGGCCACTGAGGAATGGGAATCTTTAGTCACTGCCACGGGACCCTTATACCCCACTCAGGCAACTTCCAAGTCACAAGGCAGGGATCGCTCGATCAGAGCATCTCCAAGGCCCTTTATGGCTCTTCCTTCCTGTAAGTGTAAGAGCCAACAAAACAGAGGCATCACCTCCTCTGGGCCACCAGAATAGTCAGAGGCAATCCCTCTCGGACTCCCGGCTTCCTGCCTCCAAGGCTCCAGAGTACTCCTACCTGTGTTGCTTACTGCCAGGGTGGGAGTAATCCATCAGGCAGAGTAAATGTAGGAAGCCCTGAAGGAAGAAACAAACGGGAGTGCTCCTATACGCCAAACACTGTGCTTGCTATTTAAACCAGAAAAATCTCCACGTGCTCCCGCGATCTGGAGACCGTGGAGCCTAAGAAGGGCTTCTCGTTACCAAGGCAAAGAAGTTGCAGATGGCAGACTCTACCAAAGGCTCTTCCAGATCCCCAGCGAGGGTAAATGTCACAAACACCTGAGTGGCAGCGAGGGCACAGTGAGCTTTGGCTGAGAAACAGAAGGCAGTCCAGGCCTCCTCGGATGTACTGGGGATGGTGACAGCCATCTTCTCTGGCCCCCACATGCCTTTTAAAGTCCAGAGGGACCTAAGGAACCTACAACATGTTGGACAACTCCTCGAGAGGAGGTGCGTCTTTCGAATTTAACCCTTTTGGTACGGGTGCCGGATATATCCGGCATCCATCTTTATATAATTTTTATAAATTTTACTTATATAATTGATAGAATTTTATATAACTATCTCTTAATATTAAAGTTACAAACAACACTTGGAAAAAAGCATTGTTTTATTAAGCATAGATCTTATATAAGGTTAGGAAAGTCTTCACACAAAGGAGGACTGACCATGTGCAATGTGTGCGTTTTCGGCGCGGCACCTCGTACAGCGGGAGTGTCGCGGCGGAAAGAGCGCTCGGACCGAAAGAGTTAAACTTTGCACTGAAGCACCTTCTCCCTTTTTCCCCAAGAACAAGCTGAAGCTCTTCAAGCACCTGGATCTACACTCAGCTGAAACACCAGAATACCCATCCCTTACCTCATTCCCGTATTTACCTCTAATTCAACAGCCCCGTGGTCCCAGCCCAGTGGCCTGAGCCTTCCCACCACAAAGATAGCAAAACAGCCCCTGGAGAAGGGTTCCCCATCTGTCCCATCTGTCCCAGGAGCCCGGAATCTAGCTCCAAGTTTACAGGTCTCCCTGGCCACAAGCCTGAAGTGGCATCAGAAGGTCATGAGGAAAGACCTCCCGAGAGGTCTATTCCTCACCCTCTGGGGTTATTCACTGACCGGCCACAAAGGGGGGAACTGCTCTGAATGGCCTAGGCTGGACCACAGACTCTAGATCAGAGGTCTTCCTAGGGTCCCAGTTCCATGGAGTACAGTGACCGTCTGATACTGCATACAGAACATATCCCCACATCGTGTGCATGTTTAGGGGGTGGGGAGGAGTTATAGTTTCATCTGATTCTCAAAAGGGCCCATGATCCCAACCCCTGGCCCCAAGTTCCCCGTAATTCCTCTTATCATCTCTAGGCCATCCCTAGCTCTCCAAGGTCTCTCTCCTATTCAAGGATTCAGGGCCTGAGGCACGACGACTGTTCCCTTGTCCCCTGCTCCTTCCAGCTGCAGAAAGCGGGCAGGGGCTTTCACACGCAACCCTGCTGCACACAGCCTCCAGCTTCCTGGTGACCTGAACCAGGGTTCTCTCTCCATCCCAGAGAAGCCACCCTCCATTCAAACTGAGGTCTCAACAGCATCCACCTCCAACAGCAGAGACCAAACCAGGGACTTCACACTTAATCCCACAGGGGCCAAATCTAACGGTGAGATGACTTGGGACAGGAGAGAACCCCTGGCGTAGCTGACCTCCTTCCGCCACACCTAGCTATAGCTCACTCGGCCCAGGCTGTAAAGATGAGCATGCTTGGCACAGAGGAGTGATGAAAGGCTAGAAGATCTTCCTGAGTCCTTTCTCCTGGGCCAGGTGGTTCAGAGAGTGGCAGGACAACCAACAGGAAGGCTTGTTCCCCGGGTCCCCTCACCCAGAATCTTTGGTGAGGCTCCTGCCTGAGGGTCAGGTGAGGAGCGAGATGGTCTGTCTCCCGTCTGTATCACCTCTAGTACAACTTATTTCGAAACTCCTAGTCATTGCCCTCACCCTCGAGGCTTGGGGAGTGGGAGGAAGAAGAAAGAAAAGAGGAAAAGAAAAATCAAAAACCTCTCTCCCCCTAAAATAAACTCCTCTCCAGGAATTTAATTTTAGAATAAATTTCTTGGAGCTAAAACTTCTTTTAAGGGGAAAAGAAATGGGCAAGCCATTCCTAGGTGCAAGGCAACAGTGCAAGGAGGAAATGAGGAGGAAAGAATGAATTAACGCAAAGGGCCCCCACTCCCCAGAGCTCAGAGCCGGGGGCACAGGCAGCGGGAGGGGCGGCGGAGCAGGGGCGGGGACAGTGCTTTCTGAACTTGCCCTAGCCCAGACGCCAGGAGATGCAGCTCCCAGGGGACCGGGTGGGACCAGGGCCGGCTGAGACGACCTGTGCCTTCGGCGGGGGCAGGAAGCGAACCTCCCATCCTCCTAAAAGGAGCTCTGCCCGGCAAGCGCCCCAGCCAGCCGTCGCCAACTAGCTAGAGCCCCCAGGCCGGGGCAAAGTGGGGAGGGGCGCCGACACAAAAGGGGGAGCGGCTGCAGAAGGGGCTCCGGGCGGCGCCCGCGGGGGGATGGCCTCTCTGCCCTGCCCGGCGCCGCCCGCCCGCGCCCACCCTTTCATCCCGCGCCCCGCTCCCAGTCCCCAGAAGCCCGCACGCCCGCGCGCCCACGGCCGGGAATGAGGTGGGGTCTCGGGAGGGAAGCGAGCCCGGGACCTGCCGCACGCGGCGGGGCGGCGTGGGCTCGCGGGAAGCCGCGGTGGCAGCACCGGGAATCAAACTCGTGCCGGCCCGGCCCTCCCGGCGGTGCCTCGGCAATCGGTACCGAGAAGGTGGGGCCGCCGGGCCGCGGCCGGGCTGGCGCTCCGGGCGGCCAGCTGGGGCCGCGGCCGGGGACGAAAGGGAGGTCTTACCGAGCAGCCGCCACGCGCGTCCGCGCCCCGCGGGCCGGTGGGGCCGGCGGGCTGGGGGAGGGGCGGCGATCCCGCGGCGGCGGCGGCGGGCCCGGCGCGGCGGCGCTGCTGGGGCGCGGGAGGCGGGGAAAGCGAGGCGAGGCCAGCTTCCTAGCGGCGGGCGGCTGCAAATGCAGCTGTCCTCGCGCGCCTGCCGGCGGGGCCACCAGTGCGGCCGCGCGGGGAGGAGCGGGGCTGCGGGCGGGGCGGGGGCCGGCAGTGGCGCCCCCAGACCCCCTCCGACGCCGGACCCCTCTCGAGCAGGAAAGCCAGACGGTGGCGGGGGCTGGGGGTCGCCGGGTGAAGGTCTGGGGAACCCCAGCCGCGTCGTCCGTCCCCGGCTGGGGGGCAGGAGGGCATGAGCGAGGAGCCTCGGTATCCCGGGCAGAGCCGGGTGCTTGGCGTCCTGCCCTACCGGCTCGGGACGGCGCACCCTGGAAAGAGCGGGGCGGGAAGACCTCGACCCCGAGGGGAACCGAAAAGCAGGGCTGCCCCGAGAAGGTTAGGAATGTGGACCCACGTATGGGGCCTGGGGCAACCGAGGGGTGGGGGAGAGGCGGCCCCCAGGGAGTTAGGGCTCAGGAAAGGAAACAAAATAAAATGCCAGGACCAGAGGAGATGGTAGGCAGGAGGTCAGGACGTCAGATTATTACCCATTGCCACCATCAGCTACCACCTGCCATCTCCCCGTCGCCTCCCCAACACCCCTGGCCGTTTCAGGGGCTTCTGAGACCTGAGAAGATTTTCCACAAAACTTGTTCAATAAATGGAAAATCAACTTTGACTTTTCTTTTTCCATGTGGTTTGGTTTAAAACTCCACTTTGGGGGAGGGTAGGATCGGGCATGTGGTGATCACCAAGCACCTGCCTGAAGAGGAGCTACATGGGGGATCTGAGGAGGATGAAGGCCAGGATGCAGTTTCAGCTCTGCCCCAGACCTCTTACAAAGGGGTCTCCTAGGTAGGCCTGCCTCAGGGACTCACTTGCTCACCTGGGCCCAGACGTCAAGGAGGAGCCCCTCTCCCCCTCTGCTTCTGAGGACTTGCAGTCCCCTAGCTCTGCTGAGACAAACCAACCTGCTCAGCCACAGAGGCATCTGATGGTGAAAACCACAAACCAAAGCACCCAGACACCATGTGTTTCCATCACTGACATGTCAAGAGTAAGTTCCTTCAGCAAACTGGGAACCTGGGATGGGGAGAAACCTCAGAACCGCACCCTCCTTGGGGAGGCCCCACATTAGCTTAGCATGTTGAGTGGAGTTCCAGAACTGGGTCCCAGACCCCTCGAGGTATAGCCTCTCTCCCATCCCCTCTCTCCTGCTCTTTCACTTGTTACATTCGATTGGGGTAAGGGGGATTGAAACCCCCAGGAGGTGATCCCATCGACCCCAGGGTAAAAATACTTGATCTACAGGGACTGACCCACGCTTCCATGCCGACTCCTGGCTCCTGAAATTGCGACTGACAGCTCGGGCTTTATCCTCCTTGCTGGTCGTCTAGATCCTGTTTTCCCATGTTGTTACCTCACACTTGCCCACAGTGCAGTTCATCGGCCACTTTTCTGCTTACTTGCAAGACCTTCCCTGTCACCTTGGGATTTGGGGGGCCAGGAGAAAGCATCTGCAAACATGGAGCTGTCCTTGTTTGTACTCCACTCTGAGTGCTCATTAAAGCCTTTAATATATTATTAATATAGTTATCAAGTGAAATTAGTCACTGTAATGGACACTCTTCCTTGAAGAATTCCTTTCAGAGCTGCCTTCCTGGAAGCTTTCCTCAGAGCCCTTTCCTGCCTTTCAGACACTGGGGGAACCTCCCTCGCTCCCACCACTGCCTCTGAGCTGAGAGTTCCCCAGGGTCCCGGGGCCAGACCTCCCTCTTGCACACCAGCCCATCCTGCACAGCTGCCCACAGAGGCTCTCCACCTGCAGGCCCCTCAGACTCCTCACCCCAAAGAGGCTAAAAGCGAACTCGAACTCAGACCCCCCTTTTCCCCAAGCCTCTTCCTCATCTTCTGGTTTAGCAGCTGGAGATCAGGCTTCATGTCCCTTCCCCTGAATTCTATTAGTTATCAGGTTCTACTCGTTCCTCCTTCCCTTCACTCCCCTCTTCCTCCAGCTTCTGCCCTGGTTCAGCACCCCACCCCAACTCCCAAGTGTCTCTGCCCATCTCAGAGAATGAAATGTCACCTTTGCTTTCAAGCCCAACCCTCCTGACTGCTTCAGGAGACTCTGTCAGTTTTTTTTTTTTTTCTCCCCCCTTCTCTGCCTGCAACCTACAAACACTACAGGATGCCCCCTTGGAAGACACTACCCCAACTCTGCCCCGCCCTCGGGCCAAGTTCACCCTTGCCCATTCATCTACTTCCTCTGAGAAACCTCACGAACGCTCTTTGCTTCCTTAGTCCACACTAAACCCTCCATCTCCTACAATCTGGCTTTCTTCTCTGTCATTCCAGTGGCACCCTGCCCTTTCAACCCGTGCGCCCCCTCCCTCCGCTACCCCTTGCCCCCTAGCCCTGGGTGGAGGTAACACCTCCTTGAAATGACTCCCACCCCCACGGCTTGGCTTCCGACCCTCTTGGTTCCCAACTCCATGTCTTCAGCTCTGCCTGCCCCAAGGGCTTCTCCAGGGCACAGTCCTCTTAGTTTTTCCATAAATCTCACAATGCTCAGGATGTTCTCACAGAAGGAATAGAGGGGAGCGGGCACCAACCCCTGGGTGCTCCACCTGCCTGCAGCATAACTTTGGACCAGTTACCTAACTCTCCCTGTGCCTCACGTTCCTTTCCCATATTTGGGGCTCACAACAGTGCCCACCCCAAAAGACTGTGGTGAGAACTAAACAAATCCACACACGTGAAGTGCCCGGAACAGTGCCTGGCACATGAAATGTTCAGTAAGCACTACCATTGCTATTGATAGTATTACTGCCTCTGCTGTCAGGTGGAGTGTTTTGAGGACTGATCCCCACACGTGTTCCCGCTCTATGGCCCCAGACTGGAATGCGCGGCTGCCATTGGACAGGCTGTCCTACAGTCACCTCACCGTCAGCACGACAAGCCTGGAATCCATCATCTCCACATCCTCCTTTGCCAGAAACCTCTGTCCAGGAGAAGTGCGCCTCCCACTCACCCGCGCTACCAATTTCACATGCCACCACCCTTCTCTCCCACATTCAGACCCCTACACAAACTCAGGGCTTTCTGCTTCTGAGTTTCTCTGGACTCTGCCCCATCCCCATTCATTTCTGGTTCAGGCCACCAGGCCTCTGCCTTTCAATTCATCCTCCTCAACGCCAGCAGTTTCTTCTAAAGCGTAGACTGGAGATGTATGTCTCCCTCCTGTTGAAAAGATGAATGACTCCCCACTGCTTGGAGAATGAAATTTAAACAGTTTGGAGAGGCCCTTTTCAGCCTGCCCTTAACCTATGATCCAGCCCCTCTCCTTTCCTGTGCTCTCCCCACCTGCCCACCTCCAGGCTAGAAAAGCCAAGGCCACTTGTTGTTCCCATTCAGTACGTGGGAAGCTGAGGAAAGCCTCTTGCTAAGCCTCTGGGTGCATTAAGCACAGATAGACGGAAGCAAGTCTGCAGTATCTTCCCTCCACCGTGAGGGTGAGGCTGATACGGAGCTGCAGGGCTCAGGCTTGGAAAGAGCAGGTTCCAGCTGGATCACAGGGAAAAGAGGACATTTCCCTTCTGAGATTTCCCCAGCCCAGGATGAAAGCAGGGGTACACGCGGTGCACAGAAGCATGCGCCAGCAGCTTAGGAACCAACCACATTGTCCCAGCCCCCAGGGCACCCTCTCCCCTCCTCCAACTACAACAGGCAGCGTATCAAGACCCAACTCGGAAAAGAAAGTGGTGGAAACATCCAGATAATTTGGGTAATCCTTTCTCCATCTTCACCAATTTGACTAAGAAACTCGGGGGAACATTTGAACGAATTGGTGCTATCCCTTGGGGATTTTGAATGAAAACACGGGTGAAAGGTGGAGGCAGTGACGCCCCCAGAAGTGAGTAAATGACCCCCTTCTGGGAGAACAAGTAGAGGGATGCCTGTGGGACTGCCAATCTCAATCCTAGTTTAGAGAGGGCTTTCCTGGGCCCTCCGCCTCTCCCAGCATGCCAGCACCAATGTCATGCCTGTGGCACTCTCTTCTTACCTTCTCTTGCATAACAAACTGCTCCCTCAAAGTCCCTTTGTCCATCCTGCCAGCCTCTCTGCAGCACGTGGTATTGTAGCTGGTCCCCGTGTGCGTTCCAGGGGAGCAGGGGTGGCCTTCTGTCTCAGTGGCTGAACCTCCCAGCCCGAGGTCTGGCAGGCCCAGGAGTGAGTAAATATTTGCCGAAGGGCTGACTTCTGACAGGTGGGTGAGATCTGCCTGGTTTGCCCTCCCCGAAACCACGTGTCTTCCCCTCCCTGGTAATAGTTAGTGAGGCTCCAGGGGTTCTGCCCTCGGTACAGAGGCTGCCAGCTCGTCCTGTACAAGGTGGGGAGGTGGAGAGGAAGCATAAATAAATGGAATTCCATGTAACCATAAAAATTGCTTTTAAAGAATATTTAATGCCTATAAAATTGTTACAATATGTTTCAGGAAAGGGAGACTACAAACCAGTATATGCAATATGAGCCAATTTATTTTTATTTAGTTATAAACACAGAAGAAAATAGGCCAACATGTTAACAATTGTTAGATGAGAGTTTTATAGGTAACTTTTACTTTGTTATTAATACTTTCTCCAGGTTTTCCGAATTTCTTCCATTGAACGTACATTCCTTTAAATAGCCTTCAAGATCAGTATGATTGGAAGGAAGAAAGTTAAACGTAACTAACTTTCCTCCATAATGATGCGTACTTAGGCTATTTTAATCCAGTTCCATGACCATCCCCCAAGATGAACAATACGTACCCCTCTCCATCCCCCAAGTCTAAGGAGCAGGCAACAAGTAACACAAGGCAGAGTGTGACACTCGCTGAAATGAAGGTGTGAGCAGAGGGCTCCAGAGCTGCCCGAGGAAGGAGTGGCTAATTCTCGTGAGGAAGGAGTCAGAGAGGGCATCTTTGAACAGCTGGCTTTTGAGTTGGACCTTGAGAGTTGAACCCTTTTAACTGAGGTTAAGGGCATTCATCTGGGCCACAGCATCAGCTAAGGCACATTGGGATGTGGGTGAATATCCACTGTGGCCAGGGTGCAGGGTGGATGGTAACAGTGAGGGTGAGAGGTGTCAGATAGCAAGATGAGGCTGGAAAGCTGAGGGGGCTGTGACAGTGAATGAATGGCCTGCAACACCAAACTAAGGAACCTATAGAGGAGTGTGTTAGAGGCTCCGACCTGAATTTCAAAACACAATATTAACATTGACTTTGACTTTCCTGACAACACCAAGAGTTGAGGCCATAAGGTCTTCCACTCCTGCACCTGACCAGCTCCTGGGAAAAGTCAGGCTAGAGTTAAGCATTTGCTACAAATAATTCACAGAGGTTTAGAGATTTAAATCCCAGCCTGGACCAGTGGAGTTTAGTTCCTCCTAAACAACCTCTCAGCCCAATAAGTATAGTGCAGTGGCTAAGTGCCAATCAGACCAGGGGCAACTAAATCCCTGCTGTACCCACTTTCAAGCTGGGTGACTTTGGGTGAGTTACTGCACCTCTCTGAGTTTCCATTTCTTCATCTCTAAAATGATGGTAAGAATATTATCTTTCTTCTAATTAGATAAAAAATAATAATAGTAAATGATAGAGTTTCTTGAACACTTACAATGTATCTCCCTGTTTTAAATACTTTTGCACATTTTATTTCATGTCATTTTCAGAAAAGCCTTAAGTGGCAAGCATTATTACCATTTCTATTTTACAGATGTGGAAACTGAGACAGAGAGGTCAAAAGTCTTGCCCAAGTTCCAACAACAAGTGGTAGAAACAAGGTACAAACCAAGCCCATGATGCTAGAGCCCACCCCTTCACTACACCTCTAGAGATCACAATTACAGTAATTATAAAAGCACATACACAGGGCTTACAATATGCCACTTAACATTTACATTGTTAACTCATTTACTCCTCAGCGGTCCTGTGGTAGGTGGGGCAGGGTAGATATTCCTGAGTGGGACTTGGGGAACAAGGGCACAGGTAGAGAAGCCTGTGGGCTTGGGGGTACTGGATAGGTTCCTTTCTGCTTGGAGGGAAGGAAGGAGTGAGTGTCTTTAATAGAGAAAACAGAAACCTCTCCCTGAGGCAGGACCGGGAGACAAAAGGGACAAGAGGACGCTGAGGCTATGACAAGATTAGGTTCCAAGGGTCCAGATCCTCAGCCCCAGGTCTCATGCTTGAGCCTGCATTTGGGGCTGGGTGGAGGTATGGTCAAGGCTCAGTTCAGTCTATTCCCTACCACGGAAGTGTCACATGATGGTGGCTGGTCCAAGCTGAGGTGCAGCCAGTATAATAACATAGAGGGACCCAGCTACCACTGCAGGGCTGGTTCACCAGAAGGTGGAACTGAGATTTAAAGGAGCAGGAAAACACAGTAATTCATTTATTTATGTATTCATGGATTATTACTTTCCTTCAATAGCTTATAATTTCTCACTACCATGATTTCTCTCGATGCTTAGATTGTTCCAGATTTGGCCACTTATTAGCTCCTGTGTTCTTCTGATATGCCCTCATCTTCTTTAATACATTCTTACCCTTAATTTCTTGTACAAAGAGATCTTTCCACCATCATGGTAAAGATTGCATCAGACCACCAATAGATGCTGAATCTATGGGGAAATTTTGATGAGGAGTAGGATATTCGAATAGTCTTAGAGTGTTTCCCCACAGACTTCTTATTAGTTGCAAGGGGAGTGGGGGTAGAGTAATCATACAATAGGGAAACTGGGCAACACCTAGACTGGGTGATCTAAATTAGCATCACTTACGAGGGATAAGGAGAGATCGTGTGTCTCCAACTGTGATATCCTGCAAACACATGCCTCAGCAGTTTGCCAGCTGAGAATGCATTATCTCAGTTTAATCATGGGGAAATGTCAAACACAAAATGAGGAATATTCTATTTTTTTTTTTTAAAGACAGGGGTCTGTAATTTTCACTTTTGAAAAGCCAGCTATGTGAATGCTTCAGGAGACTAAAGAGACTCGACAACGAAATGCAATACTAGGCCACGTACTAGAGGGGAGAAAATGCTATCAAGGGCATAATTAGATCAACTTGCAAAATTAGAATATGCATGGTAGATTAAATAAAAGTATTAATATCATGCAAATGTAAATGTATACAGTTAATAACTGGCCTGTGATTTAAGAACACAATAGGTGAATTTGGGTAAAGAATAATAGGTGTTTCTTGTATGATTTTCATTTATGCAACTTTTTGTGAGCTTGCAATTATTTCCAAATAAAAAGTTTTTCAAACATATTCCGGGCTTACTTTGTGTTTTTTCCTGCTCAAACCTTGCAATCAGATTTTTCTCCAGAGGATCCTCCAGGGCAGGAGTATTTAACCACATTGAAAAAATAAAATAAAATAATATAATATAAAACATTCCTAGCATATGGAAGAGTATGATCAAAGGCAAGGAAAAGTGAAATGTAAGTGTAGGTGATAGAAAGGACAGGTTCTAGCAAAAGTGGGTCTTTTGAAAAGCAACCGAGGATAAACTGTGGCCTCCCCCCGGGATGCAAACTGCGGCCCCCAACGGCTTCCCACAAGCCTCTCCCCATTCACCCGCACATGTGTGATTTGTATATAGGATACAATAAGCGGACAGATTCACCCGCTTCCTTTAGAGAGCCAACACTGTATTCGGGGGCACGTCAACTGTGGAAATCACAGAACTGAATTTTCTCTATTTACATAGAGTGTGTACAAATATTGTTCAGTCTAGAAAGGGAAGCCGCATTGGAGCTGGAAACTTCAGCAGAATGCTACCCGACCAATCAGAACTCCGGAGATATCAACCAATCACAGCTCGGCAATGCTCTAGCCGGGGCGGGGCCGACACGCCCAGAGTTGTTGGTGTGCCTCCGTTCTCCGCCAGCCTTGCTCTGACTCTGTCCTACCTACCCTGGGGAAAATCGCAGAGAGGAGGCCCGAAAAGTACAATAGATTAGGCTAAAGGGCGGAGGGCCTCGGATGCTAGGGCTGGCAGTAGTGATGCTAGGGTACCACAAGATGTTGACTGATTCAGCCCTGGCCCAACCCACGTTTGCCGCGCGCTCTGCGGGACCCCTCTCTCAGGCGCTGGAGTCCAGGGCGCTGTCGGGAGAGTAAGTGGAGCTGATGAGAGCTGACAGCAGAGAGAACAGGTCTGAGAAAGATGTCAGGCTTCTCTTCCCCATCCGACCTGGGTAGGTGCTGGCGATCCCTGTCCTCTTGGGAAGGCAGGAGGTGAAGCCTGTGCCATTCTTGCAGCAAGCTCTAAGAACAAACTTTCTGACAGGATGGTGTGATTGCAGAGGGAAGCAGTGCAGGCGCCGTCTCCGGATATAGCGCAGAGTGGGGGAATGAAGCTGGATGGAACGACTTGTCTGAAGCAGGGTACACCATCCCGAGATAGGCACATATCAGGACACCTTTTCCAGGTCTCCCGGTCTGGCGATTCTTCCCTGGGTCTAATCTTCCTGCCACATTTCTGGCCAGCTGCTTTTGAGATATCTAACTCTCATTCCTGGGATAAGGCTCTGGTTTCCATGCTGGATGCCCATCCTCAGAATCTCAGTCTGATGCGGGGAAGCCATGCAGGAAGGCATTCGGTTCCTGTGCAGGTCTTTCAGAGAATGGAGTTGGTGCCTCTGTGCCAAATGACTTTGTCCTTATCGAAATAGGAAATAGGAGGACCAGATGGAGGTAGGGTACACTGCATCTGTAGCTCCTTTCTCCATAGTAGGCTCTGTGCTAAGCACTTTGTATGAATTAGATCCTCAAAAACTTTACTAGGTTGGGACTATCATTCTTATTTTACAGCCAAGAAATAGGCCAGAGAGGTTCTTTATCTTGCCCCAAGTGACCCAGCCTGGATTTACTCCCAGGCCTGGTGGATTCCAAGCCTCTGCTCTTGATTGCAACCCTGTATCATGGCACCTACTGGCTGGCTGGCCTTTCTCCCAGGGCCTCCTCTGCTCTGGGTCCTCTGGGGGCCTCACTAACCTGTTGTTGCTATTTCTGGCCTTGGTGCTTGGTTCCTCCTTGTATTTCAGGGTTCTGGAAGGAAAGTCAGCAAAAACCACAGGCTGCCAATGGCGTTAATTTGGAACCAGAGATTTAGGGGATGTGGCAAAACATTTGGAACTAGTATAGTCCAATTTAGTAACTAGCCTTCCTTCTGGGGGTGGTGCTGGATTATCTCTACTGTATTTGTACACCAAGGAGGAATCAACTGACTGCCTAAGGTTACAGGGAAAGTTTCAAAGGGATCAACATTTATTTATTTATTTTTAGAGAGAGGGGAAGAAAGGGAGAGAAAGAGGGAGAGAAACATCAAGGGGAGAGAGAAACATGGATCGGTTGCCTCTTGCACACACCCTAACTGGGAACTCAATCCACACCCAGGCATGTGCCCTGACTGGGAATTGAACTGGTGAACTTTCACTTTGTGGGATGATGCTCCAAGTCACTGAGCCACACCAGTCAGGGCGTGAAGGATCAACATTTAAGTTGGGCTTTACGGGACATCTAGGGGTTCACAATGGAGAAAACGTTGGAGGGTTTCTTGTGGGGAGGCCATTCTAGGCGTAGGAAACATCATATACAAAGGCCCTGTTGTCTCCTTTCTCTTTCCCCAGCTTGCCCCTTGACCCATTTGTCTCCCTCAGAGATCCTTGACAGCCTCACTGCTTCTGGGGTTGACAACATGACAGGACCTCCCTTGTGTTAGACAGGCCACCCTGGAGTCAGGGCCTCCTTTCTTGGGATAAAGTTCTGAGAATCCAAGAAGGGGGAGCCCTACCTCTTCAGCTGGAAGGGGTTCATAGGTCCCCACTGCAGGGGCGATGCTCTACTAATCACATGAATCTTACCTGTTTCTTCAGCCACTGATTTTGTCCTTTTTCTGGCTAAGAAGGATACATCTTTTCTTCTGCCCGCTGAACAAAGCTGAAATTATTATAGCTGGTTTGGACTAGCAGCCTAGAGTCCTCTGAGTAATCATGCCCAGCACACGGTGGATGCGTGGAGAGGGAAGGGCCTCAGCATGGGGTTACACCACAGGAAGCACAAGGACATTTTCTCCAAAATCTCTTCCTTTGCAGGGCCTCTTCCCAGCTTCCAAGTTCCCCCTTTCCCTTCTCCCCTTCCCCCCATAAACAAAGGTGGTTTCTCTCTGGCTCTTTACCTATACTTTACAAAGCTAGGAGTTTCTTGGCTGATGAGCAGGGACCTTGGGGATCTGGGCTTCTTCAAGTCAGATCTGAGTGCATTTAGGCTGACGCTGTAGGGACTGTGGCTTTGGTAGCCCCCAATTCCCCCTAAGACAGACAAAAGACTTGGCTTCCAGTCCCAGTCTCTGAGGCTGCCTCCTCTGTCTATGAGCAGCCTCTAGAAATGACACATCTGCTCCCAGTGTTGGACCTGGGTACTCACTGCCAGACAGAGCAGCTGGACCAGTCACTGGAAGGGCATGGCCCTTCCATTCCCTTGGTCTCCTCATCCTTTTCAGCTGCCATGACAAAGGAACAGCTTACCTGTAGAAAAAAACGTGGTCCTCAAATGCCTATCTTCAGCCTAGTAGTTCTTTCAGACTCTTTATGGATGCCTTTAGGAAAAAGTGACATCCAGGTAATGGCTGATTCAGGTGGACCTCGCCTTGAGAAATCTCTGTAACAGTGTGAATTTTCCAAAACACCCCAGAGAATTCTTCCTGCATGGTTGGCAGTTACATATGTCAGAAAGAATTTACTCCAATAAGAATAGTGATTTTCTCATTTATGCACTCTTCAAAGAGATATTTAGGTGTTGGGAGGGAAGTGGGATGCCAATTTAAAGAAGATAATCAGGGATGAAGAAATTCTGAAATTATGATGCAAGTTAGTGGTGACAGAGAATCTGAAGTGAACATCCATTCCTTTACCATGATAAGGCAGTTTTTATAAAGTGAAGTATACTTGACCCTCATGGTCCAGGGCCAAGATCTGGGTCAAGTGCCTGTCTTGGGAAGAGGAAAGCTAAACTAGCCAACCCCTGAAGGGTTGACCCAAGGAGAGGGCTAGATTACAGAGATCCAAAGCAAAGCCCTTGACCTTCCCTCCATTCCTTTCTTGGGACTTACATGGGCCTTAGATTGCCCAAAAGTGGGCAGCCAAGAAAAGCTGGAGTCCAGACCGATGCAAAACTTGTTACTGTTCAGCCCTGAACCTGCATGCACCCCTACTTTCAGAGGACTGGGGAGATTATCCAGTAATCTGCCAGGGTCAGAGCAGCTGTGGGGAAGATTTATAGACCCAAATGAGGTCAGTCAAATGGCATTCTTTCAGGCCATGAGACTCTTCAAGAAGAAAACGGAAAAAGTGCAGGGCTGAGGGCCAGATTTATTATGGCAGGGAGGGGAAAGTGATCACCATCCCATGAATACATTGGACTTTCAGCCCCATGATCTTTGAGAACACTACCAAAAAAAACCTCCACTATCCCATCTACATCCCAAACCCAGGTCTTTCCAGAGAGGACCCAACTAGGGGGTCCTTTGAGAAGCGCAGGGACGCCTGGGCAGCCAGGATCGGAAAGACTTAACTAGCAACTGCAAACACTTCTGTTCCCAGACAAAAGCAACACCAGAAACTCTTCTCCAGCTGTTTTCACCAAGTCAATAGAGACCAAAGCAATGATCAGAAGTTTGGGAAGCCTCAGTTCTGTATAAAACAGATGTAGGTATCCACAACTTTTTCATTAAATGAGTGTCAGATTCACCTTGACTCGCTGTGTGGTGACACTCTCACCGGGGTACTCATCATCTCTCTTAGCAGCCGTTGTCCCCATCACCTTTACATGCCTGTTAGTATTTAACAGTGCCTGACACAGTGTCGGTAATCAAATGATGAATCTAGTTGAACACAAGTGGGTTTGGAACCCAGCCTGAAGCCCCTTTCAAGCAAAGAAACAGTTCTGGGGCATGAGAAGAGATGTTTTAAGCCCATCTCTTTTGGGTAGAACAGGTGGCTAAATAACCTTGTGGCCACTGCCCCAAGGCCTGGCTTCCTGGGCTTTTACTTCAGCTGATTGGCAGGGGTACTTCTGCAGTCAGTCCGGTGCGTCGCCACCCTCCCAGAGTATCTCAATACCAACCAGCCTGACAGCTCCTCCCCCTCTCCAGCCCAGTACGGTCATGTGTGCACCTGGGGAAGCAGTGCTTCAACAATTTCTCTATCATAGAGAACTGGTGAAGCTTCTGAGGTATTAAGCAATCAATCATAACATTTGTGACTGGTTAACTTTAATTTGTCAAAATAAATCTGCAGTATTTTGCATGTTAGTAATACAGTGCTGGTATTGACAGGAAAAATCATCATCTGCTTACATAGAAACCTTCATTTAGGAGCACACCTTGGGAGGGAAATGAATACACAATGAAAGGCAAATGCAGGCCAAGCAGCAAGCCCTAGAGCATAACAGGCTGATGTCAGATTTGAGGATTATCTAATACAACTGTTTAGCTGCTAATCCGATAAAGGGGTCGCTCTCAACCAGGTTACAACCAGAAGGAAAAAACAAAATCTCTGCTTTTTTGTAGAGCGGTGGCCGTTGTGCCTTCAACACGTGGTTGAGTCAGTTCATCAGCATCAAAACTCAATTCCAGTTCCAGAAACACAGGAGAATTTCACCACACAACCTACTGGGTCCCCCCTTCAGTGGTCCACTGCCACCCCCATCCTGCCAACTCTCTTCCTCCCAAAAGAAGACACAACGTGGCTTTATTATTGCAGACAAGCTTCTTAAGTGAATAAAGAATGCATACAAAATAGTATTTTAACTGAAGTCATACAATGAAGTCTCACTCCTGTTTATTATACAATGAGTTGATAAAACAATCATTTCTAGTATATATCTTTTTTTTTAAAGAACTAATAGTTTCAGGGTTCTTACAACCACACTCTAGCCTAGGGCTAGGGTCCACACCTGCCCCCACTGAGTACTGTTCCTTGGGCCACTGTGGAGGAGGCCTGGGCTGTCTGAATCGTGGAGGATTGTGATTACCAGCCTAGTCAGAGGTGACAGGTCCCAGCAGGCAGAGCCAGAACCCAGTCCTGGGGCTGCATGCCAGGAAATGTGGGCTTCCTCCAAATGTGGCCACCGCCTGCCCAATCCAAGCCTCAGTAGGGCCACGCATGGGCCCTCCCTACATGAGTCCTTCCAGTAGTCCACACATAATGCTCTACACATTAAAAACAAACCATCTTTGTACTG
Source organism: Macrotus californicus (assembly GCA_007922815.1). Lineage (NCBI taxonomy): Eukaryota > Metazoa > Chordata > Mammalia > Chiroptera > Phyllostomidae > Macrotus > Macrotus californicus. The sequence continues at coordinate 40,131 of VMDR010000471.1, read as the reverse complement.
TGGGTAGAACAGTTGTAACAAAGTCATAGCTACATATTTTTCTCTACATTTTGTTTATTGAGACAAACTAATTAAAAGGCACAAACATAGGGTATGTTTACATGGACATTATAACAAACATATACATTAAAAGTGTAGGAATGTGTTGCCTTCCTGCTAAACAGAAAGTTCCTAAGCTTTTATATATACAAAAGTTGTACAATTTAATGTCCTAAAGTACAAAAGATCATTTATAAAATTATTTTACACTAAGTACTATTTATTTCATTTTTTACTATGTAGTTCATCCCCCTCGAACTGTTTGTATAATGACACACAGATACCTATCCCTGATGTAGGAAGTCTGCCTCAGATACAAGGTGTTTTGATGCCTGAACTGACACAGTGGGGTATAAACGGAAGTCATCCAGTTTGATAGTCAGTCCTGCAAACCTTCTGCAAGATCACCACAACTAATTTCCATTTCTCTTAACTGCAAGATTAAAAAGAAAAAAAAAACCCAAAACATATTGTAACTTAAAAAAAAAAATCACAGCGTCTTGGTTTTAGTAACTATTTTTTAAAACACAATGTTTTAAAAACATTAATGTGTGGCATGATGGTGTAAAGGGTATCTGTTTCCCTAGCTTTTGGTTTCTACTTTATGTACAGAGATAAAATATCCTGCTAATAAAAAGCACATGTCTTAACGTGCACAATCATTGCTGGTTTCTACAGGGAGAGCAGAGAGCTGTCTCCCTGAAAACACCACAAAGCCGATACAAGTGTTTTCTCAAAGAAAAAAAAGTGATATCCATATTTACAAAGTTGAACAAATCTGCACAATACTTGATTATGAAAGGAGAAATGAAAAAAATACACTCTGCTTGTTCTGAAGGGGCATACTACCTAGTTAGTGGTTAGAATAAAAACTGTATACAATTTAATATAAGACATAAACTCTAGTGAGCAACTAACTTATCTTTCCCTGTTGTAACATCAACAGGCTCTGATTGGGAGAGAGGGGCATATCACATCCCAGTGCCTCCAGCGTCTTCCAATTTAAAGCAATAATTTTAAATGTTCCAAAGCATTCCTTGGCTCCTGAACAGGAGTCCCATTAGCCTCCATTTGTTAGGAGTCTGCCTGTCCGCACACTTGACTTCTCCTGTCAGTTGCAGCCTTTTCTTACCAAAACACAATTTATATATTGTTTTTTTTTTTAATTTTTTTAAAAAGTCAACTACAGTGCTATATTCCATCAGGACTAATATGCTGAGCAATATTTACATCTCCAAATGTCAGGTCACAATCCCTACTATATGTTGAAGTTAGAGTGATAAATTATCATATGCTTTGCATATCAGAGCTGGTATCACCTTTCCCATAGGGAATGCTGCCTGAAATTAACATATTCCCAAAGGTAAAATGCATATTCTCTGAAATGCATTTTATTATGACAATGCATGTATTTCATAAAAACAATAAACACAGACAATTCTACACTAGCTCTCAATTTGTGGATTTAGAACTCCAGGTTAAAATCAGCCATCCACTTACATTGAGAGAAGAGCTCTGCTAGTGTTTAGAATAAAATGATTTCTTGGGATTAGAAACTAATGCTGCTTTTTTAAATTTTGAAGTGGGTTTTGCTTTTTATGATTGGTTTTAATTCTGGCATTTCATCTTACCAACTACTATCCTGTTTAAGCAGTGGTGTCAGCTAAAAGGAATTTCTCATTAAACTAAAGTGGTCCAGTGATAAGTTACACACACACCCTACTTTGAACACTCCCAGCCAAATTGGAGAAAAATGCTACTACACTATTATTAACTAATGTAATAAAACCTCCCAATTTCATGGTTTACTTTTTGCTTTACTAAAAATTGCTGGTAAATATTTACTTTAACCCATATTCTGATTTTATAATACTGTTTACCAAGGTGGTGATGTAGGCAAAGCTTGGGGTAAGAAAGGCATGCTCTCTACAGGCCTCATTGCTATATTGAGAGGGGCGGCTAAAGTCATAGGCGTGGGCAGGTTCATTGGAGATGTGATTGTGACAGGGTGTGCTATATTCACTGGAGCAGTGACAGGAGTGGGGAGATTGACTGGGGTAGTGAGTGTTAAAGGAGAAGTCATGGATAATGGACTGGTTATAGTTACAGGGTGCCCTATGTTCATTGGGCTGGTTATATTAACTGCACTTGAAACATTTACTGGGCTTCTCATGCTCATTGCAGCTGCCACTGTGACTGGGTTTGACATAGTCCCAGACGACACAGAGGATGTTATATTGAATGGAGTAGTGAGAGTCACAGGCGTCGTAGCGGCCGTGGAGGTTTGGCACAGGTTAGCAGCTTCTAAAATAAGAAGACAAAGGGCCTTTAGATTCTCAAAACAGTGAACAAAATCCACAAACAGCTTCTGCATCCATTTCTTTTAATTAAAAAGAACAAACATGTAATGAATTAAATTAGTTTTCTATCAGTCAACAGGAAGGGAGGATGCTTCTGAGCATAAGATGGGGCTAGGAATCCAGCATGTGCAAATCTCTTTTCTGGTGTTGTACCTCCCTCAAGGACTTAGATAACTCATTTAGCCCTGGCACTTCTGGTTTCAAGTTTAGATTTACTTACCTACCTCACAGTGACACTGGGAAGATGAGTTAGTTTCTGCAAGACACTTTGAGGGGAGGGGGAGAGATCAAGGAGGGCTGAAGTATTCCCATGACCACTTCATGCAGTTCCTCTGAGTTCTAAGAATTTCCTAGGAAGAGCCAACCATGGCAGGCCAGGCAACAAGAGCTTGTTTACAAAGAGCTGGGCTGATGGTTGCACAGTAACAAATAATCAAAAAAGTCTTCTCATAAGGCACCTTGTATCTAGCAGAGGGAGGTGAGATGTGTGTCCTCAATGCTGTATTTACTCTTTTGTAATTTAAAATTTTTTTTATTTATCTATTTATTTTTAGAGAGGGGAAGGGAAGGAGAAAGAGAGGGAGAGAATCATCAATGTGTGGTTGCCTCTCATGCACCCCCACTGGGGACCTGGCCTGCAACACAGGCATGTGCCTTGACTGGGAATCGAACCAGTGACCCCTTGGTTCACAGGCTAGCATTCAATCCACTGAGCCACACCAGCTAGGGCTGTATTTACTCTTAAGCCTTCTCATTCTGCTAAGGTTTTTAAAATCCAAAAGTAGACGTAGATAAACAAGCTATTTTAATATCATATTTATTTTAGCCTTAGAAAAATCATTTTAGTCAAATAACCCACGTCTGGTTATATATCCCTGTTTTAAGAAAGAAAAACTATCCCTCAGTAGGTCTATGTTCTCGCCCCACATTTCTTCTCTTTCTGATGCTACCATAGTCACCTACTTTATGCCTAGAGTCACTTAACTACACGTATTATACACACCACCAACCATACCAAGGACGACTAACCAGGTCAGAAGACCTTGCAGTGAGTTGAGGGGACCCTGGTCCTTGTTATCCAGCCAAACCTTCTTAAAAGAAAACTTCCTTCAGAGGTGAGACCCCAACCCCTCAACAAAATTCAGTACCACCTGCTGGTGTGTCACCAAACACTAGTGAGAAGACAGACAGGTGGGCTGGCTGTGAGTTGACTGTCAAAATTTAAAAAATGTATTTGAGACTAAAGATGGAGGTCTGCACACATTCCTCATGTGGGTCAAATCACCTCAGGTAGACCTCTGAGTCAACAAGCAGCCCTTCCTTGATCACTATGATGTAACTTTGGCATACTCCACACTCCACATCAAGGATTCCCAAATCTGGCTAATGATCAAAATCATTTAGGGAGCTTTTTAAAAAATGGCTTCCCAGGAAGTCCCATAGTGAGATTTAGATGGAACCTGGGAAATCTATGTTTTTTAAAAAGCTACATAGATGATGACCTGATTGTTTTCCAAGTTTGGGAACTTATATTACATTATTTAAGCCCAATATTCAAAAGGAATATGCTGATTCAAGTTTAGGCTTTCAGGTCAAGAGTCTCTTCTCCCCCAAAATGTGACATTTACTAATATGAATACAGAAGTTTCTAACGGCAACTGGTCATTTCCAGAGAGATTCGTGGTACAAATGGGAATACAATAACATTTTGTTTCATGGAGGTCAGAAGATGAACCAAACAATTGAGTCTTATTGCGCAAACAAACTGACATACAATACCAAACAGAAGAGTGCAGAAAGAAAGAAAGAAAGAAAGAATGACGGAGAAAGTCAACTCACTTTTGAGATGATGGTGTCCAGTTTTCACCAAAGAAGCTTTCACTCTGCCACCTACCACTTCCCCACATCCTCCTCATTTTTTAAAAATCTAATAGTGCCCTTTTCTGTATCTTAAACATTTTCACTCTTACTCCTTCTCTAAGTAAAACATTCTTAATGGCATGCTTTCAACCTACTATGCAATTATCATAGCACATACACACATGCACACTTTTCTGCCCCTGTCCCACCGTTCTCCACACCTCTTCCTACCACAGCACATTTTACCAAAGCGACAAGTCTTCATCTGGAAGACAGGGACAAGCAGCACCTGAGGGAGGGTGAAAAGCCTATCTGGACTGCTGCGTTCTTTTCCTCCAATGCCAGCAGATGTATGAAAAAGGGTGCTATTCCTTTTACCTTTATCGAAGTACAGAGTGTTTACAAGAGATCTGAGGAAGGGAACAGCCACACCACGTGAAAGCAGAGGATGGAAGAAACTACACAGCAAAGGAATTACGGAGGAGCCTACATCCAGAAGATTCCACATGAATTAAAAAGAAAACAGTAAGACATAGTAGGGGGAGAAAATAAGAAATTTAGGGATCTGTCCTGTGGCTGATGGTATATTGACAAAATGATTTACTTGAAATGGCTGTACAATAGTCCAGAAGCCAAACCTGCAACTAGTAAGTTAAGAAACTGTTGAAAACTGATACTCCAACTGATTCTTAGGTACATGAGAGAAAAGCAGACCATCCTCAATTACAGCAAGCTCTAAAAACTGAAGTATACACATGCTAAGCTAATGCCAGCCCCAATGACAGACTGAATGACATAAAGGGTGAGACGAAGAGAAGAGACATTGTATAATAAATATGTAATAAGTAAAACAATACAGAAAGAACACTAAACAGCAGAAAATAGCACAGCTGTAAGAAAATGAATCTATATACACATAAGGGTATTTCGGCCACCTCTAAATGTGGGAATATTTTAAGATGGAAAAATGGAGCCCCTAACACACAGGTTCACATAAAAATGGATTCTGAGCATATACAGCAAAGGACCAAATTTGGTTCTAAATTTGTAACAAAAAGTAAATGAAAAGAAAGAACTTAACAAATACTAGTAAAAAACAATTTCTGGTTAAAAAAAAAAAACAACTGTATCTGGAAGCTGGAAAGCTTTGTTGCCAATAACTTATACTTCCCAGCATATGATATTTCCACGTTTTCATAAAGCTGGATCCCTTAAACTGGAAATACTTCTCTAGCCATTCTCTGAGCACCAGAACACCCCATCTTTCTTACCTTTCTTTCTTGCTTTGACAGCTTCTTCCCACAGTCTCAGTGTCTCTACCTGCTTCCCTGGCCAGCTTGTCACATGTTGCTGTTGCTGCTGCTGCTGCTGCTGCTGCTGCTTCTGGTTGCTGGTCTCTTCATTCATGCACGCTACTCCAAAGGCAAACCAGAAACACTACATTTACACCTTGAAAAAGTATGGTTATTTTTTCAAAATCCAAAACTTTGATACTTTGACTCTTTGTGTCTCTATGATCTTTATCATTTGACTTGAGAGTGAATCTTTTTATTACAGTGCATCTTTTTTTGCTGTTCATGTCTACATTGGTCAAAATGGATGAATTAATAAAAACACTAGAGAGCTAGAGAAAACCAATATAAAAGAGAAAAGAGCCAGGCTGGTGTAGCTCAGTGGATTGAGCTCGGGCTGCGAACCAAAGGTTCACCAGTTTGATTCCCAGTCAGGGAACATGCCTGGGTTGCAGGCCAGGTCCCCAAGGGGGAGCCACGTGAGAGGCAACCATACATTGAGGTTTCGCTCCCTCTTTTTCTCCCTCCCTTTCACTCTCTCTAAAAACTAAATAAGATTAAAAAAAAAGAGAAAAGAATCCTTTCATATATTAAAAAGCAAGCTTTAGAATGGACCTTAGGAAATATTAGTATGGACTAATTAATGCTCATCAAAATATCTAAAATACTTGACTACTTGATTGCAGTGATGTACACTAACAGTAAGTTTTTATAAAGTTACAAAGAATGACATACTAGATACTTACATGTACTTATAAATAAGCAGAAATGGATGAGATTAAAGCACATTAGGCATTCTTTCCTACTTACTTTTGTCCACCTATTTTGAGAATTTTATGTTTCTGCTGCATAAAGTACACATACAATAGAATATATAAAATAGGAAAATATGTAATAGAATAGAATTAGGAAAATACTTTTTTCTGGTGATTAGGGAGATCTTAAAGAAAAAGCCTGGGTAAATGAAAACATTAAATTTTATTCTTAAGTCCCTGGAATATTCTATCTTCAATTCTGAATTTAAGGTAAGCAAAGAATTTAAATCTTAAAATGGATTTGATTTCTCATTTCTCTATGTATAGATTTCGGTTTGAAAAGCAAACTAATTAACACTGCTTTCATCTTTATTAAGGACATATGAATAAAATCAGGAGCCCTGGTTGGTGTGGCTCAGTGGATTGAGTGCTGGCCTGTGAATCGAGGGGTAGCCGGTTTGATTCCTGGTTGGGGTACATGCCTGGGTTGTAGGACGGGTCCCTGGTGGGGGGTGCATGAGAGGCAGCCACACATTGATGTTTCTCTCTCTCTCTTTCTCCCTCCCTTACCCTCTCTCTAAAAATAAGTAAATAAAATCTTTATAAAAATAAAATAAAATAAAATCAGGACTTAGGAGACACCGATGCTTAAGAATCTTCCTAACATTAAATAAAAACAATTAAAATTGCCCGGATATGATGCAACTTCCTAATGTGGCTTTTGCTGCCACAGTTCTAGCACACTAGACCTTTTTATTCAAACCCCAAAGAAGGGACACACCAAAAAATAGCTATGGGGAAATTTTGCTCTTTTAACATGGCTGTTATTAGACAAGCACAGGACTGAAAGCAAAGTCAGTGCTGTTTGTACACATGCATATGAAGTATATTTCTAATACTAATATATACTCTCCCTTACTGCATGTTTGCAGACTTTAGTACTAGCAGGACACATGTAAGATGAACAATAATACACAGCAAAAACACCTTTGATACGTTATAAAACCAATGCAAAAGAAACACAATTTGAAGCTTCACTTACTTTTACTGATGCCTTGTTTACACGTATTGCAGTTGATACTTTGGCTCTGCCCGTGTGTCTTTAAGTGGCTGGTGATGTACGCGGCGCTCAGGAGCTTCCCACAGATGTTACACGACACCTTGCCTTCGTGGCGCACCATGTGTGTCCGCAGTCTGTCTTTGGTGGCAAAGGCAGCAGTGCACGTCTGCATGAGGGAGGAAAACTTTTTTTAAATATAGACTATCCTGTTCTACTCATTTTAAAGTACGTTATATATTCTAGGCATTACCCTACCCATAACAGCAAGCCGACTGAGTTAGCTGAATTTTAATTGTACGTGTTACCCAGAATCATAATCATAATAAAACACTTGGTAAATTTTAGACCCTTACATTTTAAGGGAAGAAAAAAATCAATACAGAGTCGTGAGAAGATGTGAGCTTTAGAGTTAAACCTGGATTTAAATCCAGCTCCCCAGTTCACCAAACAGTGGAACACTGAGCAAGTTAGTTGATCTACCTGAATTCGTTTCTTTATCTGCAAAATAACAATAATACCTACCTCACAAAATTACTGGTGGATTAAGAGTCTGACCCAAGGCCTCACACACGAAGGCACTCACTCAAAATGACACTAGCTTTCTTTGTCCAATTGGGGTTTTCTTAGAATTCAAATCATTTACTCAATAAAATTGATCAATAACAAATTTAACAAAAGGGAACACAAAAAGATAACCAGCAACAAATTAAAATTACTGATACCTAAACAGTAATTTGATTTAGCAAGATTCTTAACCTTTTCATTATCACAATTTATGCTAAATAAAATTGTTAACATGAAAACATTTTTAAACAACTAGAAAATGTTCCAATTTGGCAATAGCTGACAAAAATCCAGTAAGTGGTAACTTTTGGAAGAAAATTTGTATTTTCTTCTATTACAACTAATACAACTTCAACTATCAACCCAGAAATTAATTTGAAGCACTTCATTCACTTATTTATTTCAATACACAACCTTTGCAAGACTATAATTATTTTCTCATAACAATAAATTGCTGTTGCCCAAGGAAAGGGAAATGCAGTTCAACAAAAACAACACATTTACATTTTAAGTGATCTTGCCCCACAGAAATAGAAGCTGTCATTTATATTTTATAAAACTAGAATTCAAATGGATCACATTTACTCAAGTCAGTGATTTTTAAGACTATTCAAGAATGGTGAGACTTGGCTGGCTCAGACCTTCGGGACAATGTGCATCAAGCGCTACACTAAGGATAAGTCATTTTAACTCTTACTTGGCATTTGAAGGGTCTTTCTGTTGAATGGACATGTTTTACGTGACAGCTTAAATGGTCAGGCCTGTGAAAGAGAGAGTTTCAACAGAAGATATAATGGAACACACATAGAGAAATGCTACTTACTGTGATGTATACATGCTTGGCAGATTTGGGTGGGGGACATTTTAAAGAAAGCTAGCAGAATTACCAAATCCCTCTCCACCCCCGTGCAAGTCTCCTTACCTCTCTTACCATAAACAAAAGTTTTACCTGTTTTCTCTCCTAGTCAACATCAAATCATATTAGGTCTTGATTCTTTACAATTACAAAATACCCAAAGTTTTAGTTAATACTTGCCAGAAACAGCTAGTACTATATATACTTTATATTTTAAAAACCTTTAAAAATGAAAATTAGTGAAATGTTAGTAACCACACAAAAAAGGAAAAACATTCTCCTAAAAATTTTTATTAAGAGCATCCAAGGTCATCCCAACTTCCAAAAGATAAGTTTCTTTGATTTATGCAGTGAACTTCATGTCTAGTCACCCAGCTGAATTGGAATCTGGTGGTTACGCAGTGATAAGAAGTATCCATGTGCCAAATGAAGGCCTGAGTCCACCAAGGTACTTCTTAAATGAAATAATAAGTTAATCGCTATGTCACCACTTGTCAACCACATCGAACTGAAATTAGACCTGGAGGTGAAATACTTTATCTTTCACCAATCTCCTCTAGTAACACAGGCCTGCCCACACCTATTCTCACATAAACCTTCTAGAGCACACAGAAACAAAACTGAAGTTCACTGAATACCGTAATGAAAAAAAGCAAAGCAAAATGCAGTACCTCGAGAAGCCTTTCCCACAAACACTGCAAGTATAGGGTTTGGTGATGCCTCCTTCATGAGACCTCACGTGGTAAGTCATCCGGTCCTTCCTCTTGAAGCGCTGATTACAAATAGGACACTCGAAGGGCTTTTCGTCTGAGTGGGAGAGCTTGTGCCGGTTGAGGTGGTACACGTCGCGGAAGGCCTTCCCGCACATCTCACAAGCATGGTTCTTCTTGACAGGCTTACTGGGCTTCTTGACGGACTGGGTCACAGGCATAGCTGTGGTGCTGGCACTGCTGCTGGGGTTGGTGCCCGAGGAAGATGTAGTGACTGTTGACAAGATGCCTGCAATGGTTGAGACCAGCGAAGTTCGGCTGCTGTCCCCAGCGATGGTGGAGATAAGAGGAACCACTGTAGTGGGGGTTTTCTTTGCCCGGGACACCAACTTGATCCCTGTATGGCAGGACTCATGGCGCCTCAGGTGATAGCTGTCCCTGAAAGCTTTACTGCAGTAAGTGCACACAAATGAAGTTTTGGGTTTTTCTTTTTTAATCCCAATGGCGTCCTTTAATGTTTCTGGTGCAGCCTGAGGTTTCTGAGTTATCGGGATTGGAAGTAATGGTTTCTGATCAGGGGGCTCCACAGCAGAGCTCAGGAGGGGCAGCAAGCTGTTTTGTGCTGCCTGCTGTTGGTGATGAGAGCCTTCATGGGTCTAAAACCAAACATTTACACTTCAGAAACTCAGCCTCTCACAATGACCTTCAAAATTCAACATGCTCCAAACAATAGAGACCAGAGACCAGAAGAAACAATCAAAGGGCCTGTAAGCAACTCTCTGCAGCAAAGATCCAGCAATCACCTAGCTCCTCTGAAGGGCTCCCAATGTGAAGTATTGAAACCACTGTGCGGAGCCAAAACTTGCTCGACTAAGTTGCTGACAGTGATCTTGCTTTCAAACAGCTGACTAAACTACGCTCCACCCTGGTTCATAAGGGACATACCAGCTGATGAAATCAGTTTGCATTAGTCTGTCAGTGTTGAAACCAAGTTTAAATAACTTGTCAAAAAAATTACACTCCAGACTTATTTAACAGTACCTTACTGCAGTAATGCACGAAACACACACAATCATCTACTTGTCTTTTACCTAGGAAAAGAAAGGTGTTATGCCTCTCCCTTTCCATGAGAAAACGTAGTGATTGAGGAGGGAGGCTGTTGCTAAGTGATAAAAGGAATCTAATTCTCTGAGCACATATGCTATTTAAGTTTACTTTTAAAATTGTTCACTTAACTCTACTAAAAGATTTGGTTGAAGTGAAACCTGCTGTTAATCAACCTGGAAGGCATCTGTGAAGGTAGCCTGCAGCAAAACACCTGCCAGTTGTCTCTCAGTGCAGAGGAGTCTGCATCCTTTAGCAACACTAGTTGTTCAAATCTTACACTCTCAAAGGTATACCAAGAGAAAACAAACCATAAATAATTAAAATTCCTTTTATTTTCATCTCCATCCAAGAGTTATAGGTTCTGTTAAAGTATTAGACATTTAGCCCTGACCGGTGTGGCTCAGCTGGTTAGACATCACCCTACAAGTCTAAGGTCACTGGTTTGTTTCTGGGTCAAGGCACATGCCTAGGTTGCGGGCATGTGTAAGAGGCAACCGACTGACGTTTCTCTCACACATCAATGTTTCTCTCCCTCTCTTTCTCCCTTCCTTCCCCTTCCCGAGAAATAAATAAATAAAATCTTTTAAAAAATGTTTTAAAAAAGTATCAGACATTTGCTGTTATAATGTGCTTCTACATTCCAAAACTGGGGGCTGGACGTTGTCTGGAAATTTACTTAATTGCACTGAAATGAAAATTTCATCATGGATCAGGTTCTTGTTATTTATGAGTATTCTCTTGGTTTTGATTCTTTCAAAATCTCCATACCTCCATACTGACACACATTTAGGAAATGACGGGAAAAAATTCCTGAAAGAGTTCTTCCTAGTATGTTGTACTTTACCAACATCATCTTTGAAACTCTTTGACAGTGAGCCCAAGACCCCTATGCTTGAGTTTTGGAATCCTAAAAGGATACATGCACTCAGAGGTTAAGAGTTTCAAATACTTTAAGAATACATTGTTCTAGGAGGAGCCCATCCTACCATCTCAGACACTCTGGACGCGTATTTACCCTTCTCACTCTATAACCACTAGTCCAACAGTTAACTTGATTAAGGAGAAAAAGCAAGGAGAAAGACACACACACTCACACAGAGCTCCTCCCCTGATGGGTAAGAACGTCTATCATTGCTCCATGTTTACTTTCCTGATGGCAGCACAACAGCTAAACCTGGAACCAGGCTCCCCCAAAGCATTAGGAGATATGGTATCCAGAGTTACCAGTTTCAATTTAATAATTTTGATCGAATCTCCCTTGAGCCCTGGAAGTACTCAGAGAAATTTTGTGCTTACTTATGAGTATCTTTCTGGACTTAGCTATCATACTGAATTACAGTCCACTTTTAATTTATGGAGCTCTTGTAAATGTCAGTGTCTACCCAGATGACATTAGTAGAAACTACAGAATCTGGACTCTAATCTTACGCCCTTTCCAACCTGGCTGTAGGATACCCAAGTTTCCATACAGTACATAAACGGTTAATAGCTGAAGATAGCTCAAGATATACAATTTCAAAGGCAACAGATCAGATAATAGGGAATGCAAATCTTCTGGACAAAGTTCAGACTTACAGTGTTTAGAGGCATTTTTCAATTCTAAACAACCATTAGTTTGATGTAGTACTAAAAGCACTTACTGCCATTTTACCAATTCAGATGTCTGTGGCAACATAAAGTATTTTTACAGCATTGCTGAAGCTCACTCTCACACGAGGGTCACACCAGGTCCCTGCTTCTTGGGTGAAATGCTGTAGAATGCCTTGACCACTATGGAAATCTCTCTCTGAGGATTCCTAGGATCCCCACACTGCTACATGGAGCCTTCTAAGAGGGGAAGTGGATTTCCCCAACTTGTTCTCTGGGGGAGAGACAGAGTAAAATAACAACCACGGCCTGCCTTCATTAAGTGATTTAAAATATAGACATAACTTATGGGTAGACTTTTATTTGACTAGCATCATCAAACCAAAGTTTTGATTTTATCTCCCATCTCTTTCAAGGCTTTTTAAACCCTCCCAAGCTTTCCTTTTTGTGGGGCTGGCAAAAAACAAAACAGACATGCTATTTCATCACCCAGGGTGGTAGGATATGGCACCATGAAATCTCCAGTGCCAGAGGGAAAAGATTTTGTACTGAAACAAATTAGCATCAGTGAGTCATATCTTGAATGTCCTGTTAGGAGAATCATCCATCAAACATTTTAACAACCATGGCTTGCACTTTCTACCAGGTTGTCTGGAAAGCAAGCATGCCTTAAATTGTGTTAAAATATAAACTCAGTAGGATGCTCCAGGAAACAAAACAAGAGAGTTCAAGTCTCCATTTCCCCAGAGAAAATTACTTAGAACTGGAACTAAGTCTATTCCTACCTTTTCATAGAAAAGACTGAAATATTCTCTTTACCCATTCAACTGTCCTCAGCTCTAAATTCTAAGTTTTCCAACAATTTTCACTGCACACAGTGCCAAGCCCAGGATCAAATATGAACTTTCACACTCCTCCATCAGGTGGAAAAAATGATTTTAATAGCTGAAAAAAATTAAATATAAAATCTAATTAAACAGTTGATCAATAAATGCTTGGCATTTGTTTTATCTAGGAAAAGAATAATAAAAAGATTTCAAAAGATTTTTCAACTAGCTCTCCAAAAATTAGTTGTGGGTTTTTCCTTTACATAAAGAACTCTCCCTTCTTTTAAACTTCCATTAAGTACACAGACAGCAGGTTTAATATTGTCAATCTAAGTCACAATCAATTGTGTGTTAGTCAACTGTTCACATGAAAATCACTTCAATGGCCTATTAATCCCATATTTTAAAGTGACCATTTGAAAGCTTTTTCTAGAGACAGTATTTACCACCTTTACACCAACCTGGATGCCAGCTAGTTATATATCAATTACTTTCCAATGCATCTTTAAGTTCACTTATCACAATTATTAAGCTCATCAAAGCCAGATAAAACAATACTAGCTAAGAATGAGAAAGTGGGGAAGTTTGTGAGTTCCATAATTTTTTAGTATCTTCAATTTTAAGAAGGCTTAAATTGAATATAATTTAATATACTACTTAAAAATTAAATTACTCCCATTTAAAATATATTTCTTAAAATAATCAACCAACTCTACACAGTAGGTAAGTAATGTTTGAGTTATTCAATTCCCTATATTAACTCCACTGGGATGGGTCCAGTGGCTGGGAGAAGTTTCTGAAAATTTTGCATCCGTTCCTGGTTAGTTCCAAAAAGTCTCAAAAGCCCAAGATATGCGTTTGGGATTTCACTAAGTTATTCAAAATAGGAAAATAACTCCGAGAGGCGGGAAGAACGCACTTAAAGTGACGAGCTTCCCAACCTCCGGTTTCGAAGTTTCTTCGTGAGCTCATCACTACTGCCCACTAAGTGCTTCGTTTGCAAACAGAAACCAAGCAGGAAAAATATACGTTCCAGCCCAGGTCTTCCAAGTAGGGGTCCCCCACCCAAAGTGGGCTGGCAAGAGGACTGCCAACGTATTGGCTACAGTCACTTTGAAGTTTCCTGCAAAAAGTGAAGACCAACAACCCGGCGAGTGACTCATCTGGGGGCTTTGTAAGCAGACTGTTTGCCCTCTCCACTTTCTGTCTCCCCCACTTGGTTGGAGGAAACGTCGAGGTGGGAAGGAGAGAGAAAAGCGCTCCGGGAGGAGGTCGGGCCTCCCGCAGTCCAGGCCCCCACGCTCCCAGCCCCGGCCCCGGCCCGGCCCGGCGGGGGGAATCCCCCGGCTGAATGGGACGGCGGCGGAGCTGGACAGAGGGAGAGGGTGTCAACTGCCAAGACTTGGGCAGGGGCTTGGGAAAAAAAAAATGTAAACCTAGTGAAAAAGTTTGCGGGAGGAAATACACACAACACCCCCCAACTGGATAAACGCGAGGTGGGGAGGCGGGAAGTGGGAGTGGCGGGGAACCCAGGGATACCCGCTATTCACGGGGATGGGGGGTCAGAAAGTCACCCTACGCAAAAACACAGGCAGATGAAAAAGGAGAGCGAGCGAAAGTGAGTGCGTGAGTGTTTGTGTGCGTGTGAGTGTGCGTGTGTTGGGGGGTCTGAGAGTAGGACCTGGGGACCGCCCTCGCCCCACGGTGCGGGCCGGGCCCGGCGCGCCGTGACCGAGCGGCCCGCGCTATCCAGCGGCCCGGCGCCCTCCTTTCTCTGGGCCGCGGGTGGTGACAGCGACCGGCCTCCTCCCTTCCCTTTCAGGGCGGGAGGGAAGGGTGTGTGCGTGTGCGTGAGTGTGCAGGGGGGCCAGGGTTCACCCCGAGGCCTGCTCTCTCCCCCGCACCCCGTGAGGCCGCCTTCTTTCACCTCAGCAGCCCCGCTCCGGCGGGGCGGGCGGGCGGAAAAACAAAGGGGGATTAAGGCCGGGCCGGAGAGCGGAGCCGGGAGGGAGGGGAGGAGGAGCGCCCGCCCGCCCGCCAGCCCGGGGCCCGGCCCCCCTGTCCCCCCCGTACCCCCCCGGGGGGGCCCCCACTACCTGGAACAGGAACGTGGTCCAGTTGGCCTCCATGGCTGCGGCGGCCGACCCCCCTCCTCCCCACTCCCCCCGCTCGGGGAGCCTCCTCAGCCGGAGGAGGCGACAACAAAGCGGCGGCGGCGGCGGCGGCGGCAGCGGCAGCGGCGGCTCCTCAACATGGCAGCGCCGAGCGCGGCCACTTCCGGTAACCTCCGGGACGCACCACCGCCGCGGCGAGCGCGGGCGGGGGGGGAGCCCCGACCCGGCCGCCGCCGCCCCCAGTTGCCCGGACCCCTCCTGGGCGTCCCCGCTGTCGGCTCGCCGCCTCGGAGCTCAGCCAGTGCCTGCGGGCGGTGGGGTCAGGGCCCCAGCGGGGGGGCTGGGGTGGGGCCGGGGGCGGGGATGGGGCGCGGCGTCCCCCCCCGCGGGGGTGTGTGGTGCTGCGGTCCGTGGCTCAGGCAGCTGGAGCAGGGGGAGCTCAGGAGGGAAGATGGAGGACGCCAGGGTCTGGCGCTGGCTCGCCGGGCACCGCTGAGCCATCGCGGGTGCCTCGGACACTACCTAGCAGCATCGCGTCCCTATCATATACTCAGCGGAAGGCACAGGCCACAACGGGCACCCGGCTCTCAGTCCCTTAGGTGCAGCACCCCATCTCCAAGCTGGGGAAGCCCCTTCCACGTCGTGTGTCTCCCCTCTGGTATTTCATTCTCAGCTACTTAAACCCTCCGCACTCTCGCTCTGATGTGCATCGAACTCTGAGTGGCCTTCCAACTCAAGCAGGGAATCCCACTGGGGTGCATCCTCAGATCCTCCCAGTGCCTAGGGAAACACTTCCCACGCGAAGAGATGTCATAACTGGGTTATTCTTGGGTGAAGGGCTGAGCTTCCCCAACCTCCCCTTAACTCCAGCTCGGATGTGAAATTCTACCCCAACACCACCTCTCCCGCCAAAAAAAATAAAAACAAGTGAGAAACTATAGTCAAGAATGTATTTTAGTCCTTTAATAGAGTCAGCTTCCTAGCTTCCTCACTCCCCAGACAAAAATCGAACTTCTGGTTGGACAGCGTCAGATGTCACTGAGGTGACCCCAGCCTCTTTGCAGTTCCAAGTCTTCCGTGTAGGCGTCACTGCTACTGGTACTTTACATGATGATGTCTGAACGTTTTCTCTCCTTTTCTCACATAGAGTATCAGAGACAAGCTATTATTAAATGAGTGTCTCCAGCATAAGAAGTCTTCAGGCTCGAGGCTTGAGGGGGCAGGCTGTATCTGTGATACTTTTATAAACTGTGGTTGAAAAATTTTTCTGTCACATTATTTCAAGACTTCAACATCTTTCATAACCAACTGTCTCTTATCTCAGCTCTTCCATTTATTCCTCTCCAGACACATTCTAATCAAGGTCACCATCTCCAACTTTTCCTGTACGCACAATGGGATTCTGCCTGGAGGCCCTGGGGAGGGAGGCAGAAGTTCTGCAGTTTGGATCAGTAGCAGAAGCCCGTAGCACACCAAGGAACCAGTTAGCCTGACTGGAGGGACAGAAAATGAACAGTTTCTGAGACATTCCCTCAGCTAAACAGCTACCATGGCCTCTCTCCTATAAATGTCCATTATTCTTGTTTGGAAGAAAAATAAAACGGTTCAGGAAGCCTGTTTATATATATATATATATATATGCAAGATAGGGAGGAAACTAAGCTGTAAGCCTAAGGAATTCACTAAACTAAAACCTTTTTGCTCTGACCTTGGACATGGCATGTTCTTTCATTTTCCTTCTGTGATTTCACTTCACGTTCTATTTCATCTCTGTTTCCCTCCTCCCCTGGGTAGTCTCACCTACTTTGTGGCCTTTCAGCGTGTGAAAATGAAGCTTCAGGATTATGAAAATCAGTACTTAACGAAGAGCATAATTCTAATGACAACACTGCTAGACTCTCCTTGAACTTCGTACTCCCGAATCCAGGAGCCTTTCTCCAGCAATGTGTTTCACAGCACCTCTGGAGAGGGGTTTTCCCACAGGAAGTAGAGGTCAAGTGAAAACAGTCCAGTTCTCATTATTGAAGAGCTGGGACTCAGAAGCATCACTTTTCTTGAGGAAAATGGCTAATTTTATCTCTATCCATGAGATGAAGCCAGAATTCCTGATTGTTCCCCAAACCCTCTCTTAAAAGGGAATCCAGTAACTTTTTAATTTCAGATGAGATTTTTTTTTTTAAGATTTATTTATTTACTTTTAGAAAAGAGGGAGAGGAGGGAGAAAGAAAGGAAGAGAAACATTGATCATTGATTTTCCTACGCACCTGACCGGGGACGGAGCCCAAAACCAGGCATGTGCCTGACTGGGTATTGAACCTGTGACCTTTTGCTTTGCAGGACAATACTCAACCAACTGAGCCACAGCACTGGTCTGGGCTCAGATGAAGTTTTAAACCTAAGAGCAATTATTCAAAAACAATCAGCTCCAACTGTTTTTGAGGAATATAATGAAACCAGTAAGATCAAAGACTCTTTTTTTTTGGGTAGTGAGAGGGGAAGGGAGAGAGAGAAAAACATCCATGTGAGAAACATTGACTGGTTGCCTCTCGTATGCTCCCCCACCAGGGACTGAGCCCGCACCCCAGGCAGGTGCCCTGACCAGGAATCAAAATGACGACCTAAGACTCCATTTTTAGAAGGGGCATTTCTACCTACCCTTAGGACAGAAAATAAATATCCTTAACCACAAATAACATGAGCCCCTCCACAGACCATATGGGGTCCAGTCAAAAGACCAGGGAGGTCTAAAGACAGTCATTTCATCTCGATTATTGTAAACAACTTTCAGTAAGTGGACAAATGGCATTATCCTCAGGTATGATGAATAACTGAAATGTTTGGTGTCTACGCAAAACATACACTGTGCCTACATTCACCCAAATAAACTCAGATTTCCCCCCTTTCTCTTTCCCACCCACCCTGCCCCAGCTTGTGCATCCCGTCAACCTTTCAGGGCCCAAGGTCCCTCACCTGGAAAATGGGGTGGACAGAGTAAATACCTATCTCATAGTGTGACTTGCGAATTAAAAAAAATGTGTGTAAAATGCTTAGAGTATTTCCTGGAATAAAACAGGGGCTAAGTAAATATTTTTATTGGTGTTACTGAGTGGTTCTCCTTTAACTTTAGGGCTGGGAACTCGGCATAACAGTCCTGTAAGAGCCAATTTAATTATTCCTCTTTCAAAGTGACAAGTTTCTCCTCATGCCCTATCCTCTCCCCTTCAAAGAGCCCTAAGGTAAGTGGCCAAAAGGTTAATGACACATGACAAAGAAAGATGCCTATTAAGATTAGCTTTTCTAAAGACAACTTTTAGCAAACATTAAAAAGCAACAGGATCTTTCCTTCCTATTTTGGAGAGGATTTTAAAATCCTGGGAGTACATTAAGGATTAGGATCAGATTTAGAATCCTAGGAATAGAAAGCATCACTGCTTCATTATCTGTCCCCGTGTAAGACCGCTCAACAAACCAAAACCAAGTTAAATCCAAAACTTTCAGTAGAGACTAGCTAGTTAGAAGTTTCAAATTGGCAAGTTAATGAACTAACACTTAATGCAAAAAAGCTAGGACTAACAATTCACAAATCTAGTAAAAACCAAGTCTGCCCTATTTAGAAATACCAAAAACTGGTGGCCAGAGAGAAATGGAAGCACACTCTACACCAGACCAAAGGGAGCACCCCCTCCCCTCAAACAAAAACAAGCAAAGCTCCCCAGAGGAAAGCAGAAGTAATCCCCCTACCCTCCTCCACTCCAACCTAAGCTCCATAAACACTGAGGATTTGCGCCTTAAGCCAACTGCCTGTGGCCCATGTGGTCAGAAATTGGGTTTTTGTTTCAATTCTGCCACCTGAGGTGCCATCTTAACTGGGAAGGTGAGGAGGGGGAATCAGTAAAGACTTTTTTTTTCTTCTGAATACCTATTTATGTTCCTTGACAGCTGGGAAACAATCACAGAGAACAAATGGACAGGGAACAAATCTACCCACTTTCCTAAGCAGACATTCAGTTCAACTGGTAGTTGAGGGTTCTTAAATACTCGATTGTTTCTAAGAAGGGTCACACACCCAAAATGCTAAAAACAAGTCCAAAGCCATGGAAACACATTTATCACCTCAACACTTCTTGAAAGAGGCTGCCAGAAATCAATGCTAAACCTATCAGTTTCATCCACAAAGCATCTGAATAGAAGTACTAACTTCCATATTACAACATCTGAATGACCGAGAGAGGACATCCAATAAATAGCAAGCAAAATGGCATAGGACACAAAAAGGAAAGAAACTAAGGTCAAAAATACACCAAGTAAGAAGTTCAATACAACTGGAAAACACACTCTCAGGCACCAACATTTCTCCTTTGGACACCTGTTCCTCCCTGCCCTCAGATGCCCCAAGCCCAGGGAAAAGGCTGAACTTGGGGGGGAAAAAAGTGATACTTAAAAGGTCACACACACTTGGTGGGTCTGAACCAAACTACAAAGCTTCGCCCAGTTACGGTATCATGCTCATTGTCAGAAAGAAATTAAATCCTTACATGAAGCTATCCTGGTGCAGAAGTAAAGCTCTTTACAGTGGCTACAGCCTCCAACCCAAATCCACCCCCTGGTTAACGGGGGCGTGATGACGGCAAACATCATCATGCCACCATCTGCATTACCAGAAAAATGCTACTCATGTGTGCACACAAAAAAACTTACAACTTGTAAATGTTGTAAAACCACAGATACATCAAGTGAATACCCTTTAGCCAAACTCCAGTAGAAATATCCATTCAATTTCTTCAGAGTAAACCTGGGGATAACTCAGAGTTCGGGAAGGATTTTGTTTTTCAGAAGTCTCAAAAAAAGTTGGCATATTAATACATGCAGATTTTATAGCTCCCTCTTTCTGAGTACTCCTTCCTCTCCTTTTCATTGTCCTAGAATCTGATCTTCGACTGAGGACCCCTCCATTCCTGGTAGCGAAGGGAACAAGAACTGACGAAACAGGTGCTGAGGAGCCTATGCAGGATGTTCCCTGGGCGAGAGAAGCAAGCAGCGGTGACCTAAGACACTGATGTGATATCACAAGACTAGCCAGACTAAGCTTTAGAAAGGCTGCTCCATTCTAGAAAGCAATGCCAAGGCACGGCAACATAAAGCCAAGACAGCATAAGATCTGGTGAAGGCTCCAGGAGAGAGAGAATTAACTCCTTTAAAGATGAGTCTTGACCCTGAGAAGCCTGTGAACTAGAAGCTGTCTAAAGTTCTAGTCATTGGGTCCTGGCATAGAAGAAGCGGGTGCAGGGACCTGGTCGGCTGGTTGTGAAAGCTCTCCACAGGGATAACAGCTGTGTTTAGCATTTCCTCCTCAGGCTGTGAATAAAAAACACCAAGCTTAGCCACAAATACTACTTGAAGCATTTTACCCTTGGCTGCCGGAGCAGTGGCAGCATGCTCTTTGGTAGACCTTAAGAGGACCAGAGTAGAGGACAGGATAGATTTTGACTTAATAAAAAATTTACTGTGGTACACAGGGAAGACAGATTCAGAGCATCTGGATTTCTCCTTTGAAGTAACTTTAGTGTCTTTAACAAAGCTCACAAGGATCTAGTTAGTTGACAGAATTAGCCCTCTACCCCCAAGACCTGACCCTGTCCCTCTTTGTTTTACTGAACTTACATAAGCACCCTGCCGCCCAACCCCCCCCCCATCCCCCGCAGTTCCCCAGCTGTTTCCTTTGGTTTTTCTAGCCCCCCGCCCCCACATCTCCCTTTACTTTCTCTCCTCTTTGATCCAGCAGTGAATGCTTAAAAAGCAGATGGCAAGTAGCCATTCCAAGCCAGTGAAAATGCTTCCTGAACATCAGGTATAAAGCATCCTAGAAACAGGCATTCTGGAAGTCGGGATACATATTAGTCCTGCCTTTTGCCTGAGGAAATCCCCATATACATTCCATACACAAGGTCATTACGCTGAGGCAGCTACTCTGATCACCTAAGCAAAGCATATGGAAGGACCCAAGTTGGTACTGTCAATCTGCAATTAGCCCTCTCACCAGAGAGAGCTGAGAAAATTGAAAGGGAAGCCTGACTACTAACGGCAGGTTTGGGATTTACTCCACAGTAATCTTCAGACCAAAATTCTGGGAGACTCACCTGGGAAAAAACAGGGAGGAGGGAAAGGCACAAGCCCAACATCTCCAATCAATGTTTACTCAAATTTACCTAGCCTCTCCTGGTGGCTCTTGAGTGTAACCTGGTAAACACCTTGTTGTAGAGATACAGCATGGGTGACATCTAAAGAGAATGAGCTCGGACACAGCCCCAAGTTGAGGCTGTGCTAATTGCAGCCTAGAATGACATACGATTTCCAAAGACCAGCCAGGACTCCCCAAAGACCAACTTCTCAGTTCACAATGGATTATAATCAGCTTGAAGACAAAACAAAGACTTCCTCAATGTGGACTCTCCTTAGGAAAACAGCTCATGTGTAGAACTGTTCTGTAACTATGACTGACGCTTTGCTATTTCAGAAAACAAGTATTTGTCAAGCACCTATTAAAGGACAGGAACACTACTAGTCACTGGAACTACTTTTAAGGATCTACTCCAGTAACCAAAGTTCAAAAAATCATATACACCAGTTAGACATTTGCACAAAGTGCTTAAAAAGCACTGGGAAGGAAGCACATTTTTAAAAGGGTTGTCTTCTTAATGCTAAATCTTAGACTTCATTGGTTCTAGCACTAAGTATTAGCTCTGACACTGACAATTGTCATCTAGGGTTACAGAGTATCAAAACTGATGCCCAAGAGGCTGTATAATTGGGGCTAAGTATGAAGCAAACTTTTACTGTAAATTAGAATGGGGGAAGTTACCACACACGGGCTTTTAAAAACCCATCCAACCTAGAGTGGTAAAGCAATTCAATCTGGTTTTGTATTGTGGATCTAACTTACTAATATAAAGTTGTCTAAGTGCATACTCAAGTTACCAAAGCAAATGCAGATGTTGGTAGACACTTACCCAATCTTTTCTATGCTACATTTCTTTGTGGGCTGCTGTCTAGGTAAGGGTGGCTAGCCAGGCCCTGGCCATTGTGAGCCTTGCTGTCCTTTTATGGGGCTACCCTGATGTCCTTCCATAGGGTCAAAAAGAAGGTAAGGGCTTCTTTGATGCCAGCCGGGCACTGCACACTGGAAAGCCAAGGACCTAAATGCCTCATTTTCTTGCCCCGGGGTTCTGGGCCATGGCCACCGTAACTAGATGAACTCCTGCTTTGGAACTGCCCTTGGCAATCAGGGTATGAATATGAATAAAAAATGGCACCATGGGACACCCTAGTGGCATCAGGTGGACATTACAAGCTATGTTCAAAGACAGCCTCCAGCTAACCTCTCCCCTGGAAAAGGCAGGCTGGCTTAAAGACAGCAATGTAAAATAAACATAAACTTGTCACAGGAGATAGAAGCCAAGTTCTGGGCCAGTCACTTTAACATCTCTGAGACTTCTCCAAACTGTAAAATGAGGATAATACTATTTGAGGATTAAAATGAATCAAAGTACTTCATAAAATGATTAGCTGCTACTTTCAGTAAAAATAAGGTGTTTTATCTAATGTCCTTCCATTTCCCTCTGGAAATTTTCCATTTAAAAAAAGTAGCAAAGTTATTACTTTGGGAATAAGCCCAATGTGATTGGAGGACCACACTGCACATCAGATCTAAGCTATGGGGTACATCTGCCTAGAATTTTGTGAACCTATTTACTTATTCATGAAAATTTATTAAGGCATGTACTAGCATACTGGGCACCTTGAAAGTGTCAAAGTTATTCAGTCCTTGCTCTTAAAAGTTTGCCATGTAGCTGAAGGAAATAAAATATGTACGCGAAACTAAGCAGCTTAAGGCAACATTAAGTGCATGAACTACATGTCATTATGCACACATGCTGAAGGAAAGCTAAACCAATACAGTGCAATTACTTTAAGAATGCTGAAGTCTTCAGCTGATCATGAGGAATTTTTAACAGCCAAATAAATGGGGATGTGTGTAGGATTTAGGTGTGTTGTGACAAATGTTTGCTCAGTCTCTTGGCTTTGAGAATTGCGCAGGCTAGTTCATTCTCTATAAACGCGAAGATCAGGGTCAGGAGCCTGGAATAATGTTAAGACTTCCCCAAACCAAGGAAATAATTAATATACCATCTGTTTTCTTCACTCTATCTAAATCTTTCTATACTTGAATCCCTTTATGGAATAATAAAAAAGAACCAAAATGATGAAATCCTATTGAGAAATCTGCAGAAATCCTCAAGAGAGGACCACTAAATTCAGAAGTGATTTAAGATTTTCTGTAATAATCAAGCTTAAGAATTATGGAAATAGGAGACTCAAGAGGATGCATCAGGAGAGGTAACTGTTCTACGTTTAGGAGACAATGATATCAATTCTTGATCTGTACTGAGACAAACGTACACAGCTTGCAACAACTTTCCTGACTTTGTAAGACTGACTTGGGGAAGTATTTACTTTTCCAATTATACGAGGCTTAAAAGCTAGCATTTCAACTAATTTGCATTTCTTTGCTAAGGAATTATTTAATGCAATGTTAGGAAATTACTTTCTCCAATAATCCATCCAGTTAACCAGTATTTTGTGAAGTAGGCTTCTATACATTACTTAGCTTTTAAGAAGTACTACGCTCTTTCCATCTCATTCAATCAACATTTATTAAACTGTCAGCATTGCATTTGGCTCATTGGGAAATACAAGTATTACAAAAATTCCATAGGGTATGAAAAATTAACACAAAACATTCTATAATAAATTTTGAGACTAAATGCATCACAAAGACAGCTATTACTTGGGTTTAGCAGCTTGTTTTTTATAGTTGCAGAAATGAAGTTTAACTTGAAGATCAAGATTTAAAGCTGCAGGGTGACTGCTAAGGTGGGGGAAGAAGTCTGAAAACATAAGCAAACACACATAGGCAAAAACAAGCATGGTCAATAAAGTATTTACCAGATCAACCAGAGCAGGAGATGTGATTGAGAATTATTAGGTGAGGTGACGTTTTAGAAGTTCAGCCTTGATTGCCAGGATGGAACTGGAGTCAGTGAAACAAGCTAAAACATTTTAGTAGTGAAATTTGGGGTGCACAGATAAGGATACTGGTATGGCAAGTGGAGATGGAACAAATCCAAACAGAATTTTAAGGAACTGTTTGACCAACCCCTCCCCCCCTCCACTTCTCTATAGTCTAGCTTAAGTCATAGATACAATGGCACTGTGGCTAAGAACTGATAGTAAGTCACAGAACTTGACTCTCACCCAAGGACAAAGGAGCCATTTTTAGTTTTGTTGTAGTGTGCTTGCTGTACTGCTAACCAACATTTAACTACATTTCTAGTCTTAAGATGTGGCTGTCACTCTTGGTTTATTTTGTAACTAAATTAAAAAAAAAAAGTCTCCGAAAAGAATTAAACACTCCGGGTGACAAAACAAAAAGTTTTAATGTTAAATACAAGACAGTTATCTTCTACTGCACAGTAATTATAAATTGAAGGATTTAGTCCCAACTTACAAGAAATTGAGACCCGTATTTGTTATTCAAGATATTCAGAAAGTGGAATAATTCAATTTTCTAGGTTTCATTTCCAAAACAATTAAGTTGAATAATTCATCTTTTGAGTCTACTCAGTGCAAAAGCATTGTGCTATATACCTGGAAAGGGTGAGAGGTTATGACCTATTAGAAAAGACAAATTAACAACTTACTGATATCAAGGCAGAATGACTTAAGTTTTAAAATATAGTATTAATTCTCCATGGGAACGAGGAGGACCAACAGTACTTTTTCAATTATTTCTCATGTGCCAGGTACTATCTTGGTTCCTTAGAAAACAGAAACTCATGAACCAAGGAAATTGAGGTAGATATAGAGCAAGCCAATCAGGTGACCTTTGCTATACCAGAGGCACATACCCAATAGCCTGTGTCAATGCACAAGGAAGATTCTCATGGGTGCGCCAGTTTTCAGAGCTGATTTCTGAAGCACTGCTCAAGGGAAATCACTTCTCTAAATGAAGACGTTGTGGACACTAGGACAAAATGCAAAACAATGCTGGAAAATGCCAAATCCCGGGGGGCCAGGTTACTAAGAGCTGAATCTGCATAAGGAATGTGTCCCCCAATGTTTCAAATATTTTAGTGGTAATGATAAATTCACTTTAGAAAGTTTATTCTAGCAACAGTGGCTGGCACAGTTGGACTTGGGGTAAGGATGCCGACAGACTTGTCAGTTTGGCATTCATTTAACAGAGATGTTGGATCTCAGATTTCTAGGCATGCCACTTTAAGGGCGAAAGAGATTTGGCCCAGGATTTTTCAAGTCCCACTTAAAGGCTCTAGGTTACCTTTTGCTTGACGCAGCAGTCCATTTCTATGTATTAAATCTCAGTAACTGCTGCCATCTGAAACTTAACCCAAACTTACAAAAATACCTAAGACCCCCTAATACCCAGCACCCTGTATAGGGTACAGTTCACCCATGTCTCTGAGCCCTTTAACACTCAAGTTTAGCCTTTTTCTTTTACAGAACTCTGAATTTTCTTTTGTACATTTTTGGGTTTTGTACCTTTGGGAAGTGCCTCTTCACAAGTTAAATGAAGGAGACATCAGCGCTAACACTATTAGGATTCAGGACAGGCATAATCAATCTAGAGAAGCTTCAGTGCTCTCAATCCAATTGGTAGCAATGCTGCTGGTCAGCAACCATCTTCTGCAGTCTCGCTATGCAAAATGTTCAACAGGCAGGGTAATCTCTATTGTGTAACCTTATTTCGCTCCTGGAAAAATACCTTTATTTCTCTTCTTCTGTGTATTATCCTTCAAGGCAGAAGTTTCTAACGTTAACAGTTTAAAGCAAGTGCTCCCACACTCGTTTTCTTGAGTTAAGTTGGAAAAAGTGGGCCTAAGAGACTTTATTTAATACAGTATTCTTAGCGACCACCTAAAACAGGAGGCAAGTTGAAGTTTGTATCCTTTACATTTTTGCAATGTAAAGTTGGGGGAGGGAAACGATATGAATGACAAACGCTGAAGTACTAATCCCCAATAATTTTCATCTTTAAAGTGGCATTAAGGAAACACGTGAAATGTGCTACTTTCTGATCACAAAATACTCTCTGCCTATAAGGACTAGAAAATAAAAGGCCAACCTGACAAGCAGGTTCTTCAAGACACATTAAAAATTACAAATCTTACTAATGCTGAGAAATAAGATCACTCAAGAAACTGTTTCACACCATAAAAACAAAGTTTCTAAAAACATATTTTTTTGTAGTATATGATCACATTCTATGCCAAGACTTTTTTTGCGGCACATCTACTCCTGCACCCAATTCTTACACTCTTGGCCTTACTATTCCATACCTCAAGACGTACAAGGCTGGCAGAAAATAAGCAGATTCACATCTTCAGTATTTTCTCCAAGATCTAGAAATACTTTTCTGGTTTATATAAGCTCAGTACTCAAGCTCTACTCAACACCTAAAAGGATCCACAAGTTGGAAAGAAATGATTTTGCTCAACAGATAAGACAGATGTAGAGTTACAGCAAGAAAACTCACCAATCCCCACCCTCCCCTCAACTTGAGCTGCTATACTTTCAGGTAGTTGGCTTCCAACCTTGCAGTATGGACCCTTCACAGTAGAGATTTCCTGGTTGGTTGTGCACCATAGCTCCCTCTAGTGGCTCAGTGATTTCCCCTAGCATTTACCCAAATAAGTGAAATAAAAAAAAAATAAAAAAAAAATCACCTAGCATTTGGCATCCCTGTAAACCTGACGTTTTGTTCAAAAGGCTCTCGATTCCCACTACCTTCACACTGATAGTTCCATAAATAGTTGATAGAGGACACTTCTAAGTTGTATGGTGACAGGAGTTGAGACACTTTTTCACCTACTGGTTGAAGGGTTAACTCCCTTGTACTTTGTAAGAAATGAAGACAAAATACTCAGGACCTGCTCTTCTAAGTGTTGTTTCATCTACTTAAATTGTGACCTCCTAAAAGAGCAAAGGCACAAATGACTTCTCTCCCCGATAGCCTATTATTATTTCTGCCTAAATTAACTTCTATATAATGAAGACTATTTTCCATGTACTACAGAAGCACCAAGTTATTTTTGTAATTAAAAGAGAATCCTTTCCCTGATTACTACAAATCACCTTCAGGCTGATCAAAGTTAGGAAGAACCAACCCTGAAGTTCTCAATTATGAGAGCAAATGCTGATTTAAGTATACTCTTATGGAGCTTTTAAAACAAGGTTTTGCCAAGATTACTTTGTTCAGTAGAGAAAACGAATGTGTTTCCTTATCATCTTTCTTACTTCATGCCAATCCCAGCTTTTCCTTCAGCATCAGGACAAATGTTCCTATCAAGAAAGTATTGGGGGAAAAGCTACCCTGAAAGAATGTATTCCACTGTGTAACACTAGGCTGGCAAAAGATCCCCCTTCAGTGGAGTACATATGTTTTGAGTCCCCTATACAATATTGAAAAAATGTGAGTCATACACTTTACCTCATCGTTATTTCAGCTTAAAATAGATGGGAAACTTACATCTCAATCACCATTATTTTGCTGTGTATAATGTGCACTTTTTTGCCCAAATTTTTGAGGGAAATACAAGGGTGCATATTACACATAGGTAATATAAGTCCATACCTATATGTTTTAAATTCTTTTATTTATACTTATGCATTAAAAGGGTACCTCTAGAAAGCAGTATCTATATGCAAATACTCCACAATATGATAATTGGTTTTGTTTCTAGGTAAAAAATTGAATTAAAAAATTAAAAGATTTTTTCCCTTAAAAGTTTGGGCCCAAAACATGGGTGTACATTATACATGGCAAAATACAGGCAATAAAAGATCCACAGTAACAAGTTTTTTTACTTACACCCAAAGTTATACAGGCTTTAGCCCCACATACTCTATTATAGTTTACAATCCCTTCTTCCAAACCCTTGGGGACAGATGTAGTTGAAATTCAGAGCTGTTTACACTTTACAAAGGTATGGTATACAGACCCTATATAAAATATAACACCTTCAGTAAAGCCTGTGGCTACTGTATAATGAAACACCAGTATTTCTGCAAGACAAGTAGTCACATTAAGTACAAAACAAGGTATCACTTATCAGGTTTTACATTAGTTTGACATTATCTTTGTTTTCATTATTTTTTGGATAAGAGACTGTGAACCCATTTTCTGCCTTTGCACTGTTCATATCGTAATAGAATTAAGTTAAACCAAAGAATAGTTGTTACAATAGAACCTCAGTCTGTTTCTCTCCTTTTAATACTATTTCTGGTAAATACATACATATAACATGTTTCATTACAACTTCATATACAAAGCAAAAAGGCATATATATATTCATCTTCATAAAAACTTGAAAAAACACCAGCCCTAAGGAGCAAGATGTTTCAAAAACAGAAGTTGAAATTTTAGGATCATATTGCACTTAAGCATGAGTGGATATATGCAGAGAATTTATCATTAAAGTATAAAACTTAGGAAAACATTTTAAATGAGGGAAATCTGTTCATATTTCAAACATTAATAAAACATAACTTAAAAATTCAGATCCCAAACAGTAGGAATCAAAAAATGGGTTTCTTACCTTTTGTTTCCAGGATGTGGGCTGAACAGCAAGATAGGTTATTCAAGCTGATGTTATGAAAAATAGTGCTTCTTAGACTTACGTTTTTCCTTGGTTAGAAAATAAACTAATTACAGGCTCCCTACAATACTCTAAGGGGAAACAAATAGGGAGGAAAGGGGGAAAATTCAAGCCAGTCTTTTTTAGTTCCACAAGGGTGGCTTACTTCTAACAGCTGCCAATTTTGGTCCAAGTTTAAGGGCCATCTCCCCAGACTGGGAAAAGGTCTGCACACCTCCTTCACAGCCTTTAGCTGTCTTGGTATTAACTGCAAAACCTGTGCCCCTCCCTCCACCTTTTGCAAACACACATTAAGTCCCCTCTAATCTCCACACAGCTCATACACCAGACAAGAAATGTTTTGTCTCATTTCAATCTGGGGATGAAACCACTAAAACTTTCAGTAGAGCGCTCTTTCACTCAACCTTGAATGAAGGCAATTTTCATTGTGGTTAACAAAATCTTCAGTGAACACAAATGAACCCAGGCTTACTTAAATCTACCCCACATTTACCTTTGCAGAATTAAATGTCATTTTAAAAAATAGGCTTAAAAAATATTCTACACATGAAACACAACTAGTCTTATGGCCATGCCACCCTGAAAATGCCTGATTTCATAAGCTAAGCAGGATCAGGCCTGATTAATACCTGAATGCAAAACATAATTTCTTTAATAAACCTTTTAGCTTCTTGAACATATTTTGAATTGCTATTACTTCTTTATTTAATCTATACCCATTGCTTTATTTAAATACTTTTAAATGGAACCCTAACTTTGCATTTTTATCCGTTCCTCCTCCTGACAATCCACAAGATTCACTTCCATGTATCGGTTAGGTGACTTTATGGCGCCAATTCCCTCCACCTCAAAACTTTTAGTTTCTCATAGGTTTGAAATTATGTCACCTAGACACCTGTCTTAAGTTCAGCTTCCAATATCATTAGCACCCAAAGGAAATGTGAAGATTTAGTTGGGTGCAGAAAAAAAGTGATTTGATGGTTGTGACTAGCTATCAGGAAATGAGACCATTAGAGATTTTAGGTAAAAATCCCCTCCAATTCAAGCAAATTGAAAATTTAAAACCAAGGATGGTCAAGTAATTAAGATATAAAAACAGACTGCAAGAAAGATACCATCACTGCTTTGATATGTTCTGCATAATGAATAACCTTATAGTTGAGAAAAGTTTACAAGGAAAAATTTTAAAGAATGCCCACTTTTTTAATTAGCAACAATACATTCTAATAAACAGTTGTTCTTCTAGTGTTCTAGTCACATCTCAAAAAGTGTAAATTGTGTTGAGAACTCTTGACCTGTGCTGAATTTAAATATTTATTACTTAACAATTTTTGAGATGAGGTTCACTGACAATCTCAAAAGCTATCTCCAAGTTAACATTTACCAGTCATCATTCAATTTTGCATAAAAATCTGTGATCTGGGTGATCACCAAAAATAAGAAGCATCTATAAGTTTTACTTACTTTAAAAATCAAAGTATGGGAAGCTTATCTTTCAGAGACTAGATCACCCTTCATTTACTGTATCACATACACATTGCCTTTCTCACCTTTTATCTTCCCTGAGTATTTTTACAATTAACAAGAATTGATTAATAAATACCATTAGAGATTACCTTTAAAGAACCTTTAATTTACTAACACACAAATGCAAGTCAGAATCTTATCAACTTAAAATATTAACTGATAGCCACCCAGTTAAAAATCTTACAAGAGGAAAAAGACAACCATGCAGTTTTTTAAAAAATGTTTATTTCTCAAAGAAAAACGGCAACAGCCAATTGGAAACCTACTTATTCTTCAACACCAATTTTGTTTTCTTTAAATTTAGAAATGACTTACTGATTTACTATTTTAAACAAACCCCCCTTTCCCCTTTAAATGTTTACCATCTACTCGTGCTGAATCCTTCCAAGGAGATTGCTCCAGCGTATATCTCCAGGTCCTCGCTTTGCTCCTTTTACCAAAAATGCAAAACACAATTCCATCGTGCATCTTAAGGGCTCCAATCGTCAAAAATAGAGAAAAAAATATCTTTGGAATAGCCAATTGAGTTGAATAAAAAAAAAAAATCCACACGAATGCGGTTTGGTTGGGGCAGGAATCCACTCCTATGTTCCTGGTAATCTGATCCCGCTCCATGAATCCTTGTAATTGATCCTCCCTATCCTATCCACATTATGATTTGAATCCAATGATCCAGCTCCAAGGATTGGGATCCAGTGAGCCCTCTCCAATCCAAACCTTTATAACCAGCAAAACCAAAAAAGAGGAGGCAAAATGTTAGATACTGTAATCAAAAAAGGTTTCTGGGGAATGATGAGTTATGTCTGTCATCAGTTTAACAGATGTACATCAATAACTATCAAATTCCCCAAAACAAGTTTCTGAATGGTGTTCAGATAAATTTTAGAAACTTAATCATCATAGAGACTAATTGGAAGAAGCATTTTATATTTACAGTTCAACTGATAATGCCAACACTTGTTACTGTACAGCGTATTACAGGTTTTGTGGTTGCAAAAATTATGTAGTTGAAGTTTACTGGTACTGTTACCAACCCTAAGTCTAAACTAAATCTAATGCTCCCATTTGCAATTTAATTTGTAAATTAAAGTATTTTAAACATGAGTCAATTATGAATATTAGTTTAAGGGGAAGGTGAGACTTAGAAGTATTCCCATCTAGATTATCTACACCGATACGTTGGAATTCTATAATTTGCTTTCATTTTGTCTTAAAAAAATGAAATAGCAACGCTATATCAGTCACACAGAGGACATGCAGATTTAGCAGTATTGATATTATACTCTATCTGGTTGGAATTAAAGACACCCTGTACCCACATGTACACCAACAGCAGGTCACACATTAACAGTTGTAACTAAGCACTGTGACAAATTAGCCAGCTCTTCCCACATTAGTCCCTATTAAAACAAAAGAGGGGGGGAAGGGAGCAAAACAAACTGTTACAAAATGGGCACTGTAATTTTGCCACAATTGCCAAGGTTTAAAGAGCAAAGCAATTGTAGCTGAGACAACTGCATAAGATGATTGCAAGTGTTTTAAGATGGGTGCATATAATAATTTTTAACCCTTGCTTTTTAGTATAAGGTCAATACTGCCAATTTCATCTGTGACAATAGCACTTGGAGTCATACCATTGCCTCCATTATTGATCTGATCCTCCTCAATCCTCCTTTGACAATCCTAAAATGATTGAAATGTGCTCCACAATCCTTAATCCAAAGCATTCTTAATCCATCTCTTCAGATATGTCTACAGAAAGACACATGAAAAGCAAGATAAACATAAGAACTTCCCCAGGTAAGATAGCCACAAACACCCCCAACATCCCAGTTCACACAAACCAGAGCAGGATAGACATTTACACAATATCACAGTCTGAAGAGCATGGAGTTAACTAAATTTAAACAATCCTGTCTATGACATCACTTAAAATACAATTTACCAGACATGAGGGGAATGTAGATGTTAGGAGCAAGGGGATATTACACAAGAATGCAATTCAACACTTTAGCCCATTCTGAACAAAACAGTTTGAATTAAAAAATGAAAAGATTGTACTGAGTAAAGGAAAACTGTATACAACATGGGTTCTACAAAAAGTGTCACCAATCATCTTATGTACGAGAGCGAGATCTGCTATGACGGGGAGAATAGCGTGGTGATCCTCTGCTTCTCCTTGGGGAGTAACTGCGACTCCTGCTGTTGCTTCTGCTACGGCTTCTGCTACGACTACGGCTTCGAGATCGAGATCTTCCATAACTTGGACTTCTGGGCCCATCAACTTTAACCCGGATGTAGGCAGTTTCTCCCTATTGAATAGACAGAACTTTCGATTGAAACATCTAAGCTTTT
This sequence comes from Macrotus californicus, assembly GCA_007922815.1. Classification (NCBI taxonomy): domain Eukaryota; kingdom Metazoa; phylum Chordata; class Mammalia; order Chiroptera; family Phyllostomidae; genus Macrotus; species Macrotus californicus. Next base: position 7,385 of record VMDR010000471.1, on the reverse strand, counting down.
ACCTGACTTCAGGCATGCTGAATGAGTACAATGTAGCTAAAAACCAGAAATCTGGCACTTTACTTGGACACGCTTGCCTGAATCTTACCTGCAATTCCACTGTTAAGACCATGTATCCAATTCTGGCCAAAGAAAAGAATAAGTGTATAACCTACCTCATGAGATCTAAACTTAGTGTTATCCAGTTTTCGAACTGCATAGGTCATATCTTCTTTCCGTACAAACTCCACGACACCAGTGCCATCTCGGTAAACATCAGCATAACATACATCACCTGCTTCACGCATGTGATCCTTCAAATCCTGCCAGCTTCCACTTGGAGGCAGTCCTGAAAAAGGGACTTTTTTCAATACCAATCATCCTAAATCCCGTAACTTTAAAATTCACATCAGAACAAAGACCACTTTAAATTGATGATTAGCCCTGGCTGATGTGGCTGGGAGGATTAAGCACCAGACTACAAGGCAGAGGGGTCGCTGGTTCGATTCCCAGTCAGGGCACATGCCTGGTTTGCAGGCCAGGTTCCCGGGTGCAGGGAGTACGATGTTTCTCTCCCTCTCTTTCTCTCCCTACTTCCCCTCTCTCTAAAAAGTAAGTAAATAAAATCTTTTTTTTTTCTTAAATTGATGATTATATTTAAGATCCTAGGTAATGCGCTAACATCTGGAATCCGGAATCCAGAATTGTTTCTAAATTAAAGACCTTCATAGTCTAGGTACTGCAAGCTAGTTCGGTAAGTGTCCATTACAATAGTGCCTGTTTACTACATTAACCCAAAAAACTAATTTAAGACCTCGCGTAAAAACTTGTCCAACTGGTGACGCAAGGAAAAATTTAAGCCGTTTCTGTCCCCTCTTCTCCTCATCGATCCACGTTAACGGCAAACTCACCAGAGACAACCACTCTGTTTTCAGATCGCCTGGAAGGGGGGCCATAGCGGCCTCGGGGAGCTCCGCCACCTCCACCCCCGCCGCCGCCTCGGCCGGTACCACGGCCGCTTCGAGGAAACTCCACCCGCAGACGGTATCCATCGTAATCATAGCCGTCGCGACCGTACACCGCGTCTTCCGCATCTCTGCAGGGTCACAGAAAGCAAAAGGGCTAAGGAAAAGACCCAGAGGGGTAACTACCGCGGCCGGGCTCAGCGGCCCCCCGCACATGCGCACCCAGTCTGAAGAGCCCACATGCGCCGCATAATAGGAATGGCCCCTCCCCCACTCAGAAACACGCCAGGCTCGCGACCACTACACCGGCCCTCAACGCACGTTTCCCGCTCCGAGCCTCAGTCGGCTCTGGGAACGTCCACGGGGGCTCAGCCACCAGAAAAGCCAAACCGACTCGGGTCCTACTCGACTCCTGCAGGGGCGGTATCATCTTGCCCCTTATCTAAGAGCCCACCTCCCCATTCTCTACTATTAAGGCCTTGGAGCTCTCCCCAACTACTCGAACTGATTTCCTCAAGGCCGCAAGCCCCAGACCGCCTCACCGCGGGTCCTCGAACTCCACGAAGGCGAAGGGCGGTCCTCCGCGGCGATTCTTGAGGTCGATGTCGCGGATAGCACCGTATTTGTAGAACACGTCCTCAATGTCCTTGGTTCGGATGTCTGGAGGTAAGTTACCCACGTAGATGCGACAATCGTTGTTCCCTGCCGGCCCACGAATCACACCACCTCCCGACATGGCGACGAAGAAAAGCGCGGACTCGAGAACAGGCCTTCCCACCAAGCCTAGCGCACAGGAGAGCAAACCGGCAGCGACACCACGTCTCTCGCGGCCTCTCCAAAATGGCGCCTTTATCAGCTTGGCGCACGGATATGGGGGGAGGGAAGAAGAGAAGCGGAAGGAAGCAGCTACTCGACCTCAGTACGCACGCGCAAGAGTCTAACGGGCTCGCGAAAGTACGCTCACGCACGTGCGACGTCACCCTCCGCGCGAAAGGAAAAAAGTTCCTCGCGTTCCTGATTTACGAGTGGTTTGCTAATGGAGTGACCAGCCGTTTGGTAAAAAAAAATACGGAGCCCTTGTTAAAGAGATTACTAATCCCAGTCGAAATTTAAGAGATAGCTTCCTCAGGAATGAGCCTTTTAAAGCACCTAGGCGCCTTGAAAGGAATTGGTGAAACCTACCCTACAGCGTGTCCCACCATGCTCTGCGGCGTTAACGGCCTTTGGCGGGAAAGACTCGGGGCGGAGTCACCGGGGGAGGTACGCGGGGGTTGTTCTGGAAACCTGGGCTTCCTCCCGGAGTGCGCTCAGTCCAGGCGCTGCGCTGCCCTTGATTCAATCAACAGCCAAGGCATGACTTTGTCTTCCCAATCCCGAACGCGAAGTAGCGTTCGGTTGCGTCGACAAGTGTCTAAAGGAACTAGTTAAGATTCCTCAGTGTGTATTCTACACTAAGTATTGTTTCACCATCGGTTCAGAATCTAATTCCGTATAGCTCAGTTCACCACTCCTTGTGCTAGTTGGCGGTGATTCGTGCCCTGATCTATCACTGATGGTACCTGCCGGCTTCTTCCTGTCTTTAACCGCCTGTCCTTAGGCCTAGCAGAGGTGAGGTCCAGTGAAAGTTTACAGAATGAATTGCGCTTGTTATTTCTCCAAAGTATGAGACAACATAGCAAGTGTGTGTGTGCTTATAGAATCCTGAAGTTTGTTCCTTTTTCCAAATTCATTACCGAGCCTTTCAGGTATTATATATAAATAAGCAAAATGGATAAGTGAGAGTTGTGAGCGCTGGAGACCACGGTTGTTCAAGACTGAGGCTGGTTGCAAATGCTGTCCCCGGGGAGATAAGAACTTTTTACACGTTTTTCAGAGACCTCTAAAATTTGAATTTTTGTATGAACTGTTGGGATTTTTAAATATTAGTAATGAATTTAAATTTTTAAGAAACCCTGCAATGATAAATACGGCAACATAGATCTGCAACCTGACTTTAAGGATGATTTTCTTTCTTTTTTTTTCTGCCTCAGGTTTATTTGTACAAATAGCACAGGAGGATACCAGCTTCATGCAGACAGCAGCCCAGAGGTCACACCTGTCCTTTATCCTCATTGGCAGATGGAGGTCTCTACTGTGGAGCCTTCCTGGGCGCCTGGGCCCCTTTGGGAGCCTGAGCTGGAGCCCCCACATCCACAGCTGCAGCCTGGGGCTGGCTTTGAGCCTTCGCTTGCACTTTGGCCTGCAGAGCCTGAGACCCTTGGTGATGCCGCCAGGAGCTTGGGGTGAGCAATGTTGACAACCCTACTAAGCTTGCAGCTACTGCCCTTTGGCATCTTGGGCTTGACCTCCTTGGGCTTTACCAGGGCCTTGATAGCCTTGGCATCGTTGGCCTGCATCTTCTTCAGGCCCTTCTTGTGCTTCTTGGAGAAGTGCATGTTCCTTACTTAGGACCTTGGGGTCTTCCCTTCTGTGAGATTCATATCTTTGTGATTGAGGTTTCTTAACGCTGTTTCTGTGCCATTTTCGGGGCTGGCTATAGGTGGTGTGATTCTTGGACTTGGCACTGAAGTCTGCGCTGAAGCCCGTGGCTCCCAAAGTGCCTGGGACTGGAAGAGAGAAAGAAAGGATGATTTTCTTAATATTATAAATTTACCTACAACAGTCCCTCTCCCTAGAGAAGTGAGGCAGTTTGTACAGATGCCACAAAACATTATTAAAACTAGATGAGGAAATCAGGGGGATTGGGAAAATAAGGGAAGATTAAGATGAAGTCATGGATAAGGTCAGCACTCAAAATGTTGCTGCAGTAGCCTGTTGAGTTCTAGAGAAGGACTGCAGATTTGACTCTGGTCATCCCAGAAGTCACGGTAAAGAAAGCAATACAAGTATATTCGAAACCCAAAGTGCCTTTGAGATAAAAAAAACAACAAAAATGATTGTTTAGGAGGGCATTATTTCTCAGTTCCAAAAGTTGATTGAATGTACTTTAAAGTATTTGGTAATCCTTGACTCTCTCTGATGGTTTCCAAAATTGTGTGTGTGTGTGTGTGTGTGTATACACTCTTTTTTGCAAAGGGAATTTGACATTTTAATCAGGTTCTTAAAGGAGCCAGTAGATCCCAAAAGGGAAAAGAACCTCTGAAAATTTTAGAGGGAAGGACAGATTTTCTATCCTTTGACTATCCTTCACTGATATTTTTTGAAACTGAGCTTTTTAAAAAAAATGATTTTTTTTAGAGAGAGGGGAAGGGAAGGAGAAAGAGAGGGAGAGAAACATCAATCAGTTGCCTCTCGCACGCCCCCAAACATGGACCTGGCCCAAAACCCAGGCATGTGCCCTGACCAGGGATTGAACCAGTGACCTTTTGGTTTGTGGGATGACACCCATCCCACTGAGCCACACCAGTCAGGGCGAAACTGAGCTTTTAATGAAAAAGACAAGAACTTGATACTTTTTAAAATGGGAAGCTGACCAAAAAGAACATTATTTTAACAAATATACTCAGTTTCTAGCATTGCCCTATTCAGTTAGTAGTGGAAGAGATGAGAATTGTTTTTTCACATTGCAGGCATTTCATGTATTGATTATTTTCATTGAATAGTTATTTACTGAGCACATTTTCCTTCTGTTCAAACTTTCACCCATCAATTTAGATTTATTCAGGTTCATCCTCTGTTGATTAATGTTAAGTCAATGACAAGTGATTTAAACATAGGTGCTTTTAATTTCATTTCAGAAAAATAAAACTGAATTTGCTTTGATTTATTCTTGTCTGTTTAAATTAATGCAATCATTTCTGATTTTGTTCAGTCAGAGGTATACAAGGCAGGCTTTGATATAGAGTGAAGAGGACATTCTTATTTCTCTATTGGCCTCTTTTATTGTATTTGAATGGAACAAATTTAGGTTCGACATACATGATGAGGTCAGGATATAGCAGGAAAAGTCTGGATGACTGTTTATCAAGATCTCTCGGGTTTTAAAAAAAATAAATAAAAAAGATTTCTGGGGATGACATTGGCTCCGTGAGTATTACAGTTAAGGGTATGATCTTAATATCATCAGTGTGCCAGAGTTGGTTAACATATTTTAGTCCACAAGAAGCAAAGAAACCAAATCGTTTGTTCATTTGTTGGGTTGTGGGGCAGATTCATTTTTGATAACCAGGATACTCAAATCGTACAAGCCAACGTAACTGTTTCGGCAGGTCTGGAAAGCACATCAGGCCGTTGCTTAGTAAATGAGGAATCAAAACAAAATGAGTTTGGTCATTTTGAGAGATGTTCGTTCAGATCCTGATGAGACCTGATAAATGACCCCTGCCCTGCAACAGTACATCTCCTCAATGACAGGAAAATTCATGCCCCTGGATTTTGTGTGGCTGTTCCTGGACAAAGCTGGGTAGGATCAGCAGTTCTCTTTCTGCAAGGCTGATCTTCACGCTAACTTTCTCTACCAGGTGCTAGACGGTGGATTAGATTGCTGCTGACGAATTACACCCACTTCCAGTTTTGCCTCCTGAGATTGCATCCATATCTTAATTAGGGGTTTAGAATGTTTTTAAGCTCATCAGTCACACAGTTGCAGAAGTTTTATTGATCTCATAATTAGCTAATTTATTGAGTATGGACTTTACCAGTTTAATTCCAGAAGCTGCTTTATTTTCAACACTGTTGATGTTTGTGAGAAGTTACTTTCTCAAAAAAGAAACTTTTTAAATGAAAAAAAGAAATTAAAAAGTTAATTACTGTTAGGGTTGAAATTAGAAGACAGTTTTTCAGTGATTTGCTGAACACTTAAAACTCTGTACCTGTGGTGATTGTTATACAACTCTGTAAATAATACTGAAAACCATTGAGTTGTGTATACTTACAGTGAGTGAATTGTATAGTAGGTAAGTTACAACTCAATAAAACTTTCTAAAAATGACTGGGGAAAAAATACCTCCATAATCAGAAAAGTCACTCTTTAGTACCATTCCTCTAAAGACCTTTGTGGGGGGAGGGTGTGCAGTAATTTGCAGTGAAATATGGCTTCCCTAATCTGGAAATACTGCATTTAATGCTCGTGTGTCAGTGCCCTCCATGCTCCCTGGTGGTAGTATTTTTACTCGATAAAGAGACACAAAGATTAGGAATATTTGATAATACGGTGTACAGGAGTTATGTCCAGGAACAGTCCACTTGCATAATTCTCTATTTTATTGTTCCCCTTGTTTTTGTTGTAGAATATTCTCTGAAAAAGGGAGAAATAGTATATATCTCTTCATGTAATATATGTATATTTGTCTTAGCTTCCTTAGTAAACTGTATTGAGTGCAGATTTCTGCTGTAACTGCCTTTATTACCAGTAAATTCTCTGTTCAGACAAATATTATTGACGATTTCCTGACTGCTCTTTGAAAAAGGTGGGGTGTTAAATGAGCAGGATGTTGTTTCTATGGAAACGTCACCATGCACTGTCAGTGGAGACACCGTGGGTACAAGGGTGGTTTCATTTCACAGTGTGATCGGTGTGGCCACTTCTCAGCCCAAGATGTCTGTCATCCAGTGATACATTCTTGGTGATCTTGTTTTAGGGCTGACTTCCCTCCCTCTTTGATTCCTCTTGTTTTGTCTTTGGCTAAATTCTTCCCATCTTTATTGCCCCGTTATTGATGACAATAGGATACGATTTTGCCAGAAAACGGCTCTTAAAATGATCTACTACAGTACAAAGAGATATATTTTCTCCATGCCCTCCTCTTTCTAATTAGTATTTCCTCTCTCTTCTTTCTCAGTTCTCTTAGAAATTAAAACTCCACTTCATATTGTACATTTCCTAATGGGGTGAGTAATGGCTCTTTAAGGAATTATATTAAAAATATGGCAGCTATGCTTTATTTGCTAAAAATGCTACTATTTTTGCAATTTAATCTTATGTTAACTGCTGTTATTAGTTATATGTTAATAGTGCTGCCAAGTGTGTTACAAATAATTTCAATAAAAATTTTTTATTTGAAACTTTGTGATTATTTTTTTCTCTTTATTTTTTTAGAAGATACCCCAGATTTGCTGAAAACTCTCAGAATTACTTTTCTAAATTTGTTTGCAGCATTGAGTAATTTCCCACAAGCCTAAAATATATAATACAGTTGTTCGTATGTAAAATAATGCAATAATCGACAACACAAGAATAAACTGTTTCACATACTCACAACTGTAACCCTACTTTTGCCTCCCCTGCATTTACTCTCTGGCCCTGACAGAAAAAGCTTGCCAGTCTGACTGAAAGGAAAATAACCTGCTGTTGTAATTTTTTGCTTAAACCTAAATCAAAAATCCAGTTTTGTCATACTCTCTCAGAGGCATTTTTGTCACGGGTAAGATCTTACATCGTTAGTGGTTGTAACCGTAAGTTACACACTTTTTCAAGTGATGTGTTGCTTCCACACGCCTCAT